>CM024335.1:21131045-21430512 GCA_014170255.2 Drosophila triauraria | reverse complement strand
ATGTGCATAATGTCTCAAAATTAGTTGCGTTAAAGAAGTACGAGTTAGCGAGTCAGCTCGAATTCCTTAGATTGTTTACCTGATTTTTCTTCAAGTATACCATCAAGAACCGCCGTGGAATAGTTGATTTGTGTCGAGTGGCGTTTTGGGGGCGCCACAATTTCAAATAGAAAGCGTCGCGCTCAGTCGCACGTCAACGTTTATGGCAATAGGGCTGGCGCTCATCGGGGTACTGACTTTCCTTGGACATCGTTTCGGGCCAACTGCGCAGCGGAAAACAGGTGCGGGAACACGGATAACGCAGTGGTTAATTATAGCGATTATCGATTGCCAACATGGCCTGCCGCACATCCTTCCTGAAAGGCGTTCTCATCATACTAAATGTCCTGCTTTCGGTGAGTGCCAGAGATATTTTTATAGGCTCTTAAGGCTCTAATCAGTGCAATTTTGTTGGCAGCTGATTGGCGTGACTCTCATAGCCCTGTCGATATATGAGCTAAACAACTCCACGCCGGGCACCTTCGAGCACATCGCCATTGTTGTCCAGATCTTCGTGGGCACCTTTGTGGTCTTGACCTCGTTTCTGGGCTGTTTTGCCTCAGCCAGGGATTCCCTCGGTCTAGTGTGGAGCGTAAGCACCTCATGCCCTTCCTTTAAACAGTTTTAAAATAGTTTTCTTTACCCTGCAGTATGTTATCTGCCTGCTGATCCTGCTGTGCCTGCAGATCTACATCATTGCGGCGGCGCACTCCACAGACTATGTCGAGCGGTCCAAGAGTGACTTCCTCGCCGTCTGGGCCGATCAGAAGGCGAATGTCCAGCGCATATCGCTCATTGAGCAGAAGGTAAGTAATTAAAATGATATTAATCCGAAAAAAAAAAAATATAATATAATTTAATGCTAAGGTAAGACCTTATCAGCTTAGTTAATACTGAAAAGCACTAACATATCTAATAAAATACTATACTTGGTTAATTCAGTGATCGCTTTTTTAGTATTTTAATATGATACTGTTCAGAATACATCAAATTTAATTTTTACAATATTTCATTATTTTACAATTAATTTATCAAAGCCAAAAAAGCTTTTTATGTCACGATAGGTTTCGGAATATGCAAAATCGAAGAGTTTAATATGTAAACAAGTGTGTATATTATTTTAAATTGATTTGGAATGTACAGAACGAGTGTGCCTTACCAATTAAATTTTATATAATATAGAAATTACATTTGTTTACCTTAATTTACTAGTAAAATCAAATATTCTTAAAGAAGGTATTTTCTAAGATAAAAATAATGTGATAAAGCTTATACTAACATAAAGCACTTAAAATCCACTACTTCTTAGCCAAACGATCTTTGATCTCTCACTCCCATTTTTCCAATTGCAGTACTCATGTTGCGGGCAGTCTGGAGCTCACGACTACATCCTGCTGGGTCGGGGCATCCCCATAAACTGCTACAGAGGCTTCGAGCGGACCGGGGAGTACCTCTTCACCGAGGGCTGCCTGCAGGCGGTGCAGGACCACGCCACCGACAATGTGGCCATCGGACTCGTCATCAAGTGGCTGCTGCTTCTGGTGGAGGTGAGTTCCGTTGCGCCGTTGCGCCGACCTTGGTCACACATTGCTGAGGGCTTAGTCCGCCAAGGACGGGACGGAAATAGACTCCAGATATAGGCGGAGTGCTCTAATCGAATCCCCCCCATCCTCTCCCCACACAGCTCGCTGCCCTGGGAGCCGCCACGCACTTGGCATCACGGTGCGCAACGAATTGCGGCGCGAGATTCTAACAGGTCGCCCATAGAGCAGAATCCCGAATCACCCTAAATAAACCAATATCTATGAATTTTTATAGCAGTTTGAGATGATCTGGAGGCAGCCGAGGCGTGGAATAAGAAATAAACCAAAATGAAAATATTCAATAGCTTTTGTTTTGCCACTATAACCGGAATATGCGGAATATCGGCGGAGCTGCTAAGTAGATATATATCTGCCTATAAAGACGCATATAAAAATATACGGAAAATGGAACGGCGGGACGGCGCCGGGGCTCACGAGGCACGGGTGAACGCCGGTCTCTTGAGTAACGACCGGCACACAGCACACAAAACACCAAAACGGAGACCGAGTCGGACACGGACACGGAGACGGAGACGGATACGGACGCGGACGCGGACGGCCACTCAGCGGATTTGTAAACATTTCGCAGCTTCTTTGCGCTCTTTTTCGGCTTTCGCTTTATTCTGGCACGATCCGACGGCACTATCAGTTTGGTCATTGGCGACGCGCGTCGCTCAGTCGGACGCGAGTGAGAACCGAGTGAACTGCCTGGAACTGCTGGCCAAGTGAAAGAAAAATATATGATCGATAGAAAGTGTAGTTAGAGCAAGTGGAAAAATGCCCACAGTTCGCGTGTGCCTGCAATGGACCTCTGTGGTGTTCAACACAGTCACCTTGGTAGGAATACGCGGCGTATGCGTAACGCGCCGCCATAAAAATTCCATGTTCATCCATGTTCAGCAAGCAGGCGGGGAGAACATGATGCATAAATCAAAGGTCAAGCACTCACGGACATAATTTCGATAAAACAGTTGGCAGTTGCACTTCTTGAGTCACACACGGCGTATGAGTAATGTCCCCACTTGCTCATGGAAATCGCGATTCGAGCCTTCATCCCGCTGGCAGTCTGTCAAAGCAAGATCATACAACAGATCATTAAATGTCTTACATTTTGTGTCGCTTTTCATTGTCGAATGTGTGTAATTTTCTGGTGATCGCCCGGCCCGGTAGAAGGCCAATTTGGCAGCAAACAAATCCCATTCAATTTTCCATTTCCCCAGACAAGATGTCACTTGTATTTCGTAGCTGGCGAATTCTCGGCACAGAGAAGCGACAGCAACAAGAAGGGAAACTGTGTATGTGCCATTTAAAAATAAAGAGCAAAGTAATACAATTTATTTTACGCTCGTTTTGCTTTTATTTTGCGATGACGTCGCCCACGGGTTGAGAGTTTATCTCTGAAGATTTTGTTTGGCCATTTGATGGCCCATTAACAGCGCCTAATGTGCGCATTCATAATTCATAGCTTTAATTTCGCTGCAGATCGTTGGCATCCTGGCCGCCCTGGCCGAAGTCTATAAGCTGGACAAGTTTAACGAGGGATCCACCGAGCACCTGCACCTTGAGAAATACCTGCAACTGGGCATGGCGGGTGCCCTGATCCTCGCCGCGCTCATCGGCTGCCTGGGAGCCTTCCTCGGGTCCATCAAGGTGATGGTGGTGGTGAGTACCCAGAACGTACTGACTGTCCCATAGAAGGAACTTCAAATGCCGCAAGTTGTAGCACCTGGTTGTGCTTCTGGTCCTGATAGCCTCGCACATCTGGAAGCTGTCCCACTATAACGAGACCAAGCAGCAGGACACCACCGAGGTCTATGTCATGGACCTGTGGATGAAGGAGCTAGTTCACCACGGAGGCATGCATCACCTGCAGCAGGAGGTGAGTCTCCATATGGATTGTCCCTTCCCTGGCTCCCGATTCATTTCCTATCCTATCCTGCCCATTCCAGTACGAGTGCTGCGGCGACAGGCTTCGCCGACTACACCAGCCTAAAATGAAGGTGCCACGTAGCTGCTTCCACACCAAAGACGGCATCCACGCCCTGTATCCCTATGCGGAAGGCTGCATGGCGGCAGTGAAGCGAGCCTACCTGCAGATGTACAGATACGAGAAGTGGGCCCACTGCGGACTCATTGGCTACGAGGTAAGGGGCTTTTAAAATATCCTTTAGTGATAACATCAAAGACTTCGGCAACTAAGAAAGTATACATATGTCATATGCATTACTGGGTTGCTTAACAATAATAAGTTTTCTCCACAAAATTAAAGAAATTTCAAGTCAGTAATGGAAAGGTCTTATAAGAAACTAAAATATCAGTCTCCATGCCAGAGAACTTGAGAACTTTAAGCCTAGTACTAACATCAACGAAAAAATCCAAAAACGGAAAACTTCAAAACGGTTTCCCGACCGCCAGCTCAGAGTCTTCCTGCCAAGCTATTTGTTTAATTAGAAAAAGCTGGCGAAAGCTTCATTGACAGTACTTTGAAAAATTGGAAAAATGCGAAAATCTTTTCATATCGTACATCTTTAACCAAGAAAAAGCATTTAAAAAAATTCAAGACGGTTGGACCGTATGACCTATATCTATACTAAACAAGAAAGAAAGCTAACTTCGGTAAACCGAATTTTGTATACCCTTGCAGTCTGCAATTGGATCATTGAAAATCGAAACCATTTTGGTAATGTTGAAAAATATCATATTAAGTAAATTTTGTAAATTTTTTTTCATGTAGAAGCTTACATTTTCATATAAATCGACCGATCCCTTCTATGGCAGCTATATTATATAGCTGTCCGATCTTAATGAAACTATAAACGTAATTTTAAAACTATAAAAATTACTATATCTCAAAACTTATAGAAATTCGTTGAAAAACAGAGAAGTTACATTTTTTACATTAATTTCGCCATTATTCCTATGGCTATAGTAATCTGATTTCGGATTACGCCGTTCCGACATATATACTGCGTTCTAAAGAAATAAGACTATGCTGAAAATTTCAGTCCGATGGCTCAAAAACTGAGAGACAGGTTCGCGTAGAAAACCGGACAGACGGACAGACAGACGGACATGGCTAGATCGACTCGGCTGGGTTGTAAATATCATGGCAAAATTATAATACCCTCTGCAAGGGAATAAAAGAATACCTTACCCTTTATATATAGATGAATGAAAACATTACTTTAGAGGTATCCTTCTGCTTCCACATTAGGCTCTTAAGCGTATCATTTAGATATTTAATCAAAATAAATGATTTTACAATATTATTTCGAAAAAAACACATTCTTTGGTTTTCAAAATATTTGTTTACTATCTTGTCTTTGCAGGTTGTGGGTATAATCTTGGGCATCACCTTGTGCTGTCAGCTGACCAACAAGACTCGCCGCTACGCCTACTGATCACCACGGACATTTGACATTTATACAAGCATTTGCAAATCGTTTATACAATAAACCCCACTTTTGATACAATCTACCCTCAGACATCGTTTAGTAGCTGCGCCCGCGAGCCGGTCACATGGTTGGAGCGCGGCTCCCCGCCACACCTGGCGGCACCTGACGCCGGGCGAGGCGCTGTCGCTGACGCAGCCTGAATAGCAGCACTCAGGGCCACGGTTTGCAGCAGAATGAAGATCTGCAGGAGATGGAGATCATTAGTTACATATGTCCAAGCTATGTGAATTGCCTACCTCGAGGCCAACTATGGACCACATGTAGAGCTTATCGCGTTGCTGTATGTAGCGCTGGCTGTGGCTCAGCGTTTCAAGGCAGCCGCGCGGATAGATCTGCTGCTGGGCGGTGTCATTGGCAGTGGACTGATGATAACAGCTCGGCGGCACCAGCAAATGCAGGCGCCTGTAATCGTCGGGGCTGTTGTAGCCGCAGCAGTGCCGCGAGGCCTCGTACTGATGCATCTGCTCCGGCTGCCTGTCCAGGCCCTGCCAGGCCAGTTCAAGCTGCTGCCAGGCGCCGCCGGAGCTCCTGAGCGACGGACTGTGGTAGTGGTGCAGCTGCAGGTACTCCGCTGCCAGGGCCATTAATATGAACAGCGTGAACTGGGAATCGAGGGACATATATCTTCTGGAAGAGATTCCTCTAGATGGCTTTTACTTACGAGTAGGTTAACACACAACAGGTTACAGACCATGCCGTAGCATCCAAACATCACGATCATACAAATAGTGCCACCCAGTACCAGACTCTTCACGAAGTACGTGTGTTCCGGCGTGTTGGGCTCCGCCGCCTGCAGCCCCAGTCCTGCTCCCGACATCACGCCTATGCCCAGGAGCTGCAAAGATTACTTGCAGATCGTTTGCGGTACATATATGTTCCTGAGCTTACCATGTACACGAGGTTGGACAGCAGGCCCGCGTACTTGATTGTATTGTAGCAGCCGTTCATGGCGAGAATGCTGCAATCTCTGGGAGCTGCGCTAAATTTAAGGCAATTGCATTCCGACCTTTACCAAAGGTCCGGCCTGGAGATAAGCCGCGGCAAAACAGAGTGCAGCGACACATTTGCCTAATTTCGGTTTGTTTATTTATGCGATATATAAAACGTTACTTCAAAGGTAGTAAGTACAGCTAAAATTGCCTAAGACTTAAGAATGACACATAGACATAGCGTTCTATGGCGTCGCAATGCGCGGCGGGAGAAAAGCTCCCGAAGGCATTCGGATTAAAGTGTTTTACAAACAATTCTTGTGGGTCTGTTTCGGTGTTTAGTGTTTTGTGTTGTGTTGCGATTCGGAAATCGGGTCAAGCTAGTCTACAGGTGTCTGGTGTTCGTGTTCGTGTGCGTGGGTCTTGGTTACTTGTTTACAAAACAAATCAACGAGTGAATTTCGTTAAACAATTTCAATAAATATCACATTGCGTTAAAGAGTTGCTGGCAGGGTTATTGGATATATTGCGTCCTGGCTGACTCTGCTCTACATGCGCCAGGGCAGGGGTATGAGGCCCCACTTCTGGGTGATGTCCTTGAAGTCGCACTCCATGCTAAGCACCACCTTCTCGACCTTCTGCAGGCGTGAGTTTGTGGCGGCCTTGAGAGTGAGGCATAGCTTCGATTCTCGATGAGAGATTTGTTGGGTCTGTCAAGAGAGAAAGGTCAGAAAATTCAGAGAATGCATGTTAAGCTACTTACATCCATGTCGTAGGTCCACAGCTGACTGACGTCGCTGGCGCACTGCGTCAGCATCACGTTCGACGTGGTGGCATTCCTGTTTTTCAGCATCTTGATCACGCCCAGCTTGGGCTGGCGGTAGGTCAGGCATACGTTGTCGTTGGTCATTATCTGGCCCTGGGCGTGATCACGAACATGTCCATGGTCTGGGCGTGGGAAGTGCAGTCTCCACGGTCACCGGCGACATAGACGAGCGCGGCACGTCCTCTTTGAGTGGGCGGAGACACTTGTCCCGCTCCAGATCAATCAGAGCCAGCAACTCATCCGCCTTCGTGTCGATCTCCTCGAAGGCGCGCTTCATTCTCGGGACAAAGCACGGCCTGGGAGGTTCTTCATATGCTTGCTGTAGGCCTGGGCGCATTCCGTTTCGCCGTCCAACCAAATGATCTTGCCAAAAACGGTCAGGCGCCGGGAAGAAGTGCTCCGGCCATATGTTCTCCAGGTACCAGGAAAAGGGCTTGCACTGCAACTTCTCCCTCAACGCCACTCGCTCCGTCACATTCACCTTCTCCTTCGCGCCCAATGTCAGCCCGAGGTGTAGAGCATCACAAAGTACTGCCAGTCGTCCATCCACACGGTCGCCGCTCTTGCCAGATTGTCGGTCAGCACCTCGCTCATGCCGCCGGGAAAGGTGTACGGCGTACTGCTCCGGAATACGTGACCCACGTGGAGCAGGGGCTGATCTCCACGCGGCCGCCGCACTGCCAAATGCGGAAGGACATCTCAACGTTCTCGCCGCCCCAGACCCGCATGTTGGTGTCATAGGCGCCCATCTCGTAAAAGTACTTGCGATCGATGGCGAACAGGCCGCCAGCCATTCCGGGCGTGTATGGGGGCGGTGCTGTCCTGGGATGTCCTTAGAGTTCGGCGTCTGCCGTTTGCGTTCCGAGGAGAACCAGCGGAAGCTCAGCTGCCAGTTGAAGGCGCCCCAGTGGTTCTCGAAGGTCTTGGTATAACTAAAGTTGTCGTCGGAGATGATGTCGATCACGGGACAGATGACAACCTTGTGGGATTCCTTGATGCGGGCCAAAGTGGCTCCAGCCAGCCCCGCGAGCACTCACAGTGGGCGTCCAGGAAGGTCAACACATCGCCGCGGGCGTGCTCGGCGCCCAGGAGGCGGGCGGGCACCAGGCCGCTGCGCTTCTTCATACGGTAGATCTTCGTGGGCACTGAAAGAACCTTCACATAGCTCTCCAGCTGGCGTTTTAAGTAGGCTAAGGAAGGACAAAATGTTGACACATTAGAAGGAGATCTACAACGAAGAAGATTGTCTCTATATCAGAGAATAAGCTTTTGATATCACTCAAGGGTCATGTAAACAATATGGAAACTAGTTTCTTTGAAACCGTAACAAATAAGGCATTAATATCTGTAAGTCTTACTGGAATGTTTTTATTAAACCAGTTTGTAAGGTAGTCTAGCTCAGTCTCTCAACATTTATAGGACCAAATGAGCGGAAATTGTGGCTGAACGTATTATTACACGATAATTTTGAAATATGAAACATTAGTTTATAAAATAATAAAAGTCCCACTCACTGCGATCACTGGCATCATCTACCAGAATGATTTCCTTGAGGAGGTGTCGCGGCGAGCGGTTAATGACGCTAGTTATGGTGCGTAGGAGCACGGACCAGGCCTCATTGTGGAAGACAATGATCACCGACGTGCTGGGCAGTCCACTAACATACTAGTCGCGGCATCTGGAAAATAGGCAATGTGAATGAGGATCATATAAGTAATAAGGAAGGAAAAGGGACATTCAACTCACTCGGGGGGTGCGGTAGTCCTTGAGCGTGCGGTTCAGCGGGATGCGGTCGCTGGCCAGTAGGTTGAAGCTGTTCAGCCGGAAGAAGCGCTGCATGCGAAAGCGATCGCGAGGCGGCACCACAACTGGTCGCCCATCGGCGCCCTCTCCATTGATGGGCTGGAACAGGTTGATGTTGTAATCGTCTGCAAGCGAGTGGATATTAATGCATTTTCCCATTGTGTCACATCGAATCAGTGATGGGAAACACTATTTATAGGCAGATACTGATACATTGCGTGCTTGGGTTTTTATTTGAATTTAATTAAAATAAATAAACCATACCGATACAAGCCTCATATTTAAGCAAATAAATAATTAGATCAAGTAAAGAAGTTCTTTAACATAGATCTTAAATATTTACATAAACTTGCTGGATGTAAGATCTTTTGAAAAAAATATGTGACTTAGAGGTACAGTGGCTCACAGCTTATTTCGTGCAGAGGTACCAGAAAACTTTGAAGTCGTGTATCTTCTAAACTATATGAGATATCCAAAAAATTTAAACGCAGTGTGTTAGAGTATTATATTAGTAATAATAAGGACACTTCATTTTTATTTCAACTCCATTAAATAACACTTAAAACTAATAAAAACAAAAAATACTGACTTGTTCTATGTCACAGCTTATTTCGTGCAAATCACAAAAACCTTAAAATTATATAAAAAAAACGAAACTTATATTTAGTGTGGCCTCCCTTTTGTTTAATAACATCCTTCAAGCGGGTTTCCATCGAAGAAACCAACTTTTAGTAGTTTCTATTGGAATCTTAGCCCATTCTTCCAACAGAGCTTTTTAGGTCATTTTTGTTCGATATTTGTCTTTTACGAATTTCCAGGTCCAGAATTGCCCACAAATTCTCTATGACATTGATGTCAGGTGACTGGGCAGGAGGATCCACCACGTGAGGGAGTTCCAGATCAACCAGGTCTTCACAATACCTGATGTATGTTTAGGGTCGTTGTCCTGGTAAAACCGAAACTTCCCTCTAGTCCCAGTTTTTCGGCGCTTTGGAGCAAATTGTCCTTTAAAACTTGAAGGTACATATGTTTATCCATTGTTCCTTCGATAAACACCAGGTTTCCAACTCCTGAAGCCGCCATGCACGCCCAAACCATCACACTACCTCCACCATGCTTCACAGTAGGTTTCAGGTGCTTGTTCTGGAGCTCTGTATTCGGTTGCCGCCAAACATATCCCATTCCATCTGAGCCAAAATGTTGAACTTGACTCGCTGATAACTTCGTCCCAGAAAGATTTCGGCCGTGTTACGTGGTCCTTGGCAAATTTTAGCCTGCATTGCTGGTTCTTCTGGCTGATAAATGGCTTTTTACGAGCAACTCGGCCATTAAAGTTGTTTTCCGGCAGAACACGGCGAACAGTTTCTACGGAACATTTTTGCCCATTTCGTTCTCGACTTCAACCGTAAGTTTTGGAGCCGATATCTTTGGGTTAACTTTAATTTTTCTGACAATTCGTCTCTCTTCCAGCTCAGTAAAGTCTTATTGGGTGCATTTCGGCCCTTGTGCCACCCTATTTTCCCGGACGAAGCGTTGAATGATGTACTGGACCGTACTGGGGCTTAGGTTAACCATTTCAGCAATATTCCGCTGAGTTTTGCCATTTTGAAATGTGTGAGGACCAATTCCCTCTGTTCGATCGTTGTACGCGGACTCATTTTCTAATTCAAAGAAAACTGTGTTTTTCAGTGTGACCGAACCAGAAATGGCAAAAATAAATTAGCCGATACTATGTTCCACACGATATAACAAAAATTTGATTTAAATATCTTAATTTAGAAATTACACATTTTAAAGTTCTTGCACGAAATAAGCTGACATAGGAAAGGACGGTTTTATGTTTTTAGTTTTAAGCGTTTTAAATAGATTTAAAAAAGAAATGCCCTCATTATTACTAATATAATACTCAAACACACTGCGTTTAAATTTTTGGATATCTCATATAGTTTAGAAGATACACGACTTCAAAGTTTTCTAGTACCTCTGCACGAAATAAGCTGTGAGCCACTGTATGTATGTAGCTTGGTACAAGCCATCACTGACCATGCTGATCGCGGGACCAGCCCACTCACCTGCAGTCATATTGCCGAAGATGTCTCCCTTGCCGATGTAGTGGGCCACGATGTTTTTGTGCGGCCAGAGGGAGCGGCGCTTGGGCGGGGGCTTGGGGTGACTGTGCAAGAAATCAGAAATCGGCAATAAGCGCGCCAGCCAAGGCAAGTGATCCACAAAAGAGGTGACAATGGTATAAGGCTTTGCATTTACAATGGCCCGCGGCTAGGGCCTCGAATCACGCGAAGCGATGGCAAAACAAACAAGAGACCCACATCCAATGCGGAGTGGAGGCACTCGAGTGGAACTCTTGCAGGTTGCAACACGCGCCGCCCGAAGGCACTGTCAGTTGGGCAGTTGGGCAACTGGGCGGCGGAGGAACGTCCTCATCCCGTGGATGTACTACTCACCGCAACTCCGAATCGGTGCCCTGGATGCTGGACACATAGAGGTTAATGCTGATGGCGAACATGAAGAAGGCGAAGAAGAGCAGGAAGAGGTAGAGGAGCCACAGCTTCTTCAGCTGCTGGAACCGCAGACCCATGGCGAGGGCTTCTTCACACCTTGGATAACTGGCTAACGGGCTAACTGGCTAACTGGATATCTGGCTTCGGCGGGGCGGAGTGAATGACCGATGCGATCGCCAGCTCTGTTTACTGCCAACTAATCAAGCCGTTGTTGTTGTCCAGCGAGCAGTCCAACAACTCCGCGGAACGGCGAAGAAATGCGGCGCTGCCGCTGGGGGCCGCTTTAAAATACGCGCCGCGTACGCGTTCCAATTCGCAGGTGGGGCGGCGGTGCCTATGAATACATGCCTCTTGTTCGCCGGTCACTCGTTTACTCAGCAATTGTGCAAATACGACCGAAAAACTTCATTCTTTTGCTTTCACCAGCGTTTTAGAACAAGTTGTTTTTTTTTATGGTTTTACCAGTGTTGCCAATTTAGCTGTTTTCCCACTACTTCTATCGTTTTTTCATTGGCAAAAGCGGAAAAATTCGATAATAGCGGATAGCGGGAGTTACAGCTATTTTCGAAGCCAAATTGGTATACTTTTTTTTGGCATTATTAAAGATATTCTCATACTCCATAGTAAACTTTAACAAAAGTGGGTAAGGGTTCAACTTCGAAATAAAATGGCCATTGAAACATTTAATTAAATCGCCGAGTAAGTTCAGTGTGGTCGCCCGATTTTCCGATTAAAAAGATGAAATTGGCCAGAAAAAGGAGCGGAATTTTTCCCCCACCACAGTAGGTCACACTTAAATATAAAAAAAGTTGTTTAGCTATTTTAAGCTTTTTCGAAGACCCGACCAGTTCATTTGAACCGGTTGCCTGCCCACTGGCTCGATAGCAGTGGTGGGACTCAATTGTGTGCCGATATCGATGAACCCCGGGGTGAATAAGTCGTGTTCAAACAAATGGCAGCCCTTCTATCCAAATAACGCGCTTCTTAAATTAAATCACAAAAAATGATCCGGTCCCGATTTGATAAATTAAATTGTATACATTAAATCAGGACCTGAGATCCACCCATATCCGTCCCTCAGATTTTTAGGTATCTGAATAAAACTTTGCAGTTAGTCTTATTTCTATTGCAGGCAGTACTAAGATCGGATGACTATATTATATAGATCGGAACTATTGTAAAATGATTGGTAAAAAAATTATATGTAACTTCGCCGTTTCTCAGCATATTTTTATCTATTTTGCGATAGTTCAATTTTTCAGAAATATGGTTCTTAAATTTATGAAACTCGGACGACTGTATCATACAGCTCTCATAGGAGCAATCGGCAAATTTATATTTCTGAAAACATTTTTAGATAAAATGGTTTCTCACATCCAAATAACGTATTTTGCTTTTTTAATTTCACCGAAGTCAGCCAATATATATACAAATACTTATACAAAGCTCTTTTTGGATCGAATGGGTCAAATTGCAAACTGCAAGGTTATCCAAGCTTCCATTCTCGTTAATGATGATATTCATGTCCAAGAATAGCTAATGTGTGCATAATACACTGAGTCATTGTATTACTCAATGTCAATGACATAATACAACTGCGTGGTCTTATAAATTAAAGTATACATTAAGATTTAATACATTTGGGACACACAAAGGACTATCGATATCCTTTTTTATTTTTAATATACATATGTTTCATACATGGACATTAATAATAAAGTGCCTTTAAAAATGTAATTTCTTAGATAATGGTTTCAGCTATTAATTAGAAATATAAATATAAATCCACAATGGCTGCAATGAACCAAACAGGGTCTCAGCTTCAGCCACCTTTCTGTACCTTTACTTTAAAGAGTGTCTCAGGAGTTCAATTCATTTATTTAATTTTATTAGCTATTATGGCTATTTACAAAGTTGGTAGAGAGTTTACCCAAAATATTCCTACAGCTTCTAATACTGTTAACACCCAAAGTGATGGGTTTTTGTAAGGTTATAGCAATCTGAGCATCAAAATTGAATTCAGGTTCAGTTCTCAACTGACCAGTCGCTGATCCGCTCCCAGCGAGTGCCCTTGACAAAGGCCGCCCCAGCTTCTGGATTGCATCCTGCGTGTAGAGATCCGTGGCCACCGTCGCGTTCTGGTTGAAGTAGCAGCTCTGCGAAAGTGCGCAGGCCACTATCCGGATAGTTCGCGGGCCCTGTCTGCCCGCAGCAGTGGTACTAAAAGATAAATCGGTTAATATTTGCGCAAACAGAGATAAAAAGTTGTCATATTGACTCCGATAAAATGTTAATTAATACAATTTAATTCTTCTTAGAAATTTTTGTATTTGCCTAGCAAAATAATATCTTAGAAATTGACTATAAGTAGTTCACAAATATAAAACCGAGGAAAATCTATATGAATGATAAAATCAAATTATAATATTCTAATAACAAGTGATCGTCAGTGATTTTTCCCAAATCTTGGTGCAGATAAGTATAGTTTTCTGTAGTGTTAAATAAATACGCATATTATTGATAAGTTTTTAACACTCAAGAGTATAGAATTCATGTATCAATATTATAGTTTCTTTGACGGTTTTTTTTTGTCGTGTTCTCTGGGTAACTCACCTTGATCTCGTAGTATGACATGCTGTTCTGATGGTACACCTGTCCCTGCCAGGCATTGTATATCGTCTCGTTGGCCAGCAGCTCAAAGTTGATGGGCTGGGCGAAGATCACTGTGATCTGTCCGAAGATCAGGGCCAGCATGATCGCGGCATACTTTCGGGCGGAGGAAAGTGTTTAAAACAGACATTAGAACAGACTCTAAGGCTGTGGTACTCACGATCCAGGTCAGGCGGATGCTCTCCTCAGCGTGGCGACGCAGCCGAAGATTGTGCTGCCGAGCAGGACGCCCAGCACGATGCCCAATATGCAGGGCACTCGGATGGCCAGGCTGTGACTGAAGGCGATCAGGGCGTAAGAGCAGGCGGATATGGTCAGTGCCGCCAGAACCTGGGAGGGAGGTGTATAAAGTGCGATGAGTGGGCGCGACTATCAGCTGGGGATTTCGCGAGTGGCGATAACGACTCACACAGCACAGAAAGTCCAACACGAAGGAGGACACCTTCAAGGTCTTCGTGCCGCAGCTCATTTTGCAGGCTAATTTTTGGTTTTGGCACGCTCACAGTGGGAATTCAACTGATAGACGGCACCCAGAACCAAACACCGAAAGCCAAACGCCAGTCCAAAGAGGCTTAAAGTTATCGGAGCGCTAGGCCATCTGCCTGATAAGGGTCTCCACGAACAGCTGAGGAGAGCCCTATCAGTTCGCTTAATTATTGTATTTGATAAGCACTCGAGCATAGAAATTCGCTCGGTATTTGTTTGCCTCAACCGAAACTGTGAGTACAAATATGAGTGTGCTCTTTGGGGTGGACTGTTTGCAACACAAAAGTTCATATTATAGTCGAATTTGTCCTTACATAAATTGGAAGAAGATTTGGCCTCAGATCGAATTGTAAATTTAAAGACAATATTTAAGAATATCTAAATCAGAAGTGGACACGTGTTTGGTGAGCAAGTGTTTGATTTGCCTTGGTGGATCGATCGGCAAGCGGTCGGTCCAGGAGTGCCTAACGCATGGAATCTACTTCAAGGTGACGCAATTTTCGTTTTAGAATGAAATGATTAAAAATCGATTGGTAAGTCGATGGTAGGGATTTTTAAGCCTGAACTCAAGAATTTCGGGACTAAAATCTGTAAAAGCCAAGTACTTTTAATTGAGTTAAGAAAATTCGAAATTGGCCCAATTCTGACATCGTTTGATAGTATTTGGGGTGTTTAACAGATTTTTTGTGCATACATTAATTAATTTAGCTATAAATGGATTCCGGCTTAAAGTCCAAAACATTTATATTACATTTAACAAAACCACTTTGATAGTGAGATTATTTCAAGTACCACCCCAAAGAGCGACACGTGATAATACAATAAAGATAGTTTCGCAGGTGGGAACTTTTTGAGCTACCAGAAATATGCGTACTGCGTCGGACATTTGACGGCCACTGAGCTTTTAGTAAAATAAGATCGAAGATGGGAGATCAAGCCCAACAGCTGGCGGAGCACCAAGTCATAGATCTTGGAATGAATCACTTCGGAGTTGCCGGCAGGGCTGGCATGAGCGATCGACAGTTAGGCTCTAAATCTCTGATAAATAAATAATGTATTACTTTGCTATCGCTGCGCTTACAGTGCGGTTATTCCTGGCTGCGAATGCCTCGTCACCGGTATCTCGCTTGTGTTTTATTTTAACTCTATTGCAAACCCAGACGCGGCCCGAGTTTGTTTAGCTATTTAGTATAAAGTAACCTCCGTCGAGCGTGTGTCGGATCGCAGTTAATAACCAACGAAAAATAATACGTCATGGGTTGTTCTACGCTGACGGTTAAATATTTGGTGCTCCTGTTCAACTTCCTGTGCGCAGTGAGTAGCGGTAAAGGGTTTAGCTCCGGTGATTTATTGTGTGTGTCAGACCCCATTTCCGCTTCCGGAACTTGATTGTGGGACAATCTATAGAATCGATGAACGAAATTAAAAAAACATAGAACTATTTAGAAGTCAAAGCAAGTAGCAAGTGGAAATGTGATTACAAATTTCTGTTATTTAAAACTAAATATAACTTGTGAGTACGTGAGTCTGTGATATTTGAGGCATGTGAAACATGAGCTAAAAGCCATCAGTTTGGAATGGAATTAACTTAAACCGACGTTTGGTTGGAAACTACGACTAATTCATCTTATCGAAAATAAAGCCAAGAATGATAAGGAAAATATGTGAAGCGAAAGAGAACATCACCTGAATATTGCTTGGTTACATATGCCAGATGGGGTATTCCGGAATACCCCTTTGTTTTCGGATTAGTCCAGCCTTATCTAAGAATAATGATTAATAAGTACAAGGAGCTTAAAATATTCGTGGAGCCCATAGTTGGGTATTACTTGATTTACTTTTGTTTATTTCAATTCATGTGGAAATCACTTTCAGCTGCTGGGCCTCGCAACAATAGTGGTCAATGCATTGGCCATTAAGGACATGGCGCCCGATGGGCGGGCCATTCTGTGGTGTTCATCGCAGTGGGCTCGATCGTCTTCCTGACCTCGTTTATCGGCTGCTTTGGGGCTATCAGGAGAACATCTGCCTGACCTGGACGGTGAGTAATCACGAGACTAGGAGATATATACTAATCCGATTTATACCACAGTACGCCATATCTATGCTTGCTCTTCTTATCATCTCGGTGGTCGTGCTCTTTGTTTTTCGCATGCACATCGAAGGGGCCACCACTGCCGAGGATGAGCTAAATCTCGCCTGGGATAAGCAGAGGAACGGCACCGATGCCATGGCTGAATACCAGAAGAAAGTAAGTAAGAAACAAAGGTTCTGGATTTTGTATTTAGAAAAAGGTAAAAACCTTTTAATAATTTAAGAGTGTCAGAGAGTTAAGTATCCTAGGATGCATCCTACGATAATCTCAAATTTGTACTTCGTTGAATCATGATTCATACTTTTTGACTATTTATAAATCACGTTTAAATTTTTATGGCCATATCTATCTATAGATTCCATGACTATCAGTTCGTTTCTATGCTTTACAAGTCTATTTTAATAAAACTTTCCCAATAGTTCTTTCAATTTCTGAGTGTATGTATGTAAGCGGAGTTTTTTAACTCAGCTCGATTTTATTATTATGTACGTTTTAGAATAAGTAGTATAGTTAAGATATTGAAAGATTACAAGATATTTAGTTTTCGGCTTTTTTCCGCGTCGTTTTTCTGCTGGTGATGCTGCTGTCGTCTCTCTGCCGAATGTCGCTCTGCTGTTACTTCTCTGTTGCTCTCCTGTCTCTCTGCTGTTATCCTGCTCGTATTCTGCTGCTGTACTCTGATTCTCTGCTGTTTTTCTGCTGTGTTTCTACTGTTGTTTCTGCTGTTGTTCTGCTGTTCTGCTGGTGTTTCTGCTGTTGTTCTGCTGTTCTGCTTTTCTGCTGTTACTCTTATTTTCTTCTGCTGTTACTGCTGTTAATATTCTCTACTTCTCCTACACAGTCTTACATGTATGTACAAGAGTCGGATCGTACTTGATCGGCTTACTATATAATAATGGTGTCATATAAGCGATCATGAAATTAACAGAAACAAGTAGAAAAGCCACAGCCGATGGACATGGACATGGCTAATTCACTTTGTCTGTACCTTTTTTTACTTGTTTTGCATGTAATAGGAAGCATTTCCGGCTCCATAAATTATATACGGTATATATGGTTTGTATGGTAGAGTACCTAGATCATAAAGACTACATATAAGAAAGTGCTACCGAGTTTGATGACTACATTGTTATAGGTGGCACACAGTTCAAGGTTATTAGAACTATTTTCTAAAATCTATAACGTTTTCTGTAATTATAATAATTTAATTAAGTATAAAAAGTGCAAACTGTCAAACTTAAATGAATAATACGATACTTACCTTATATCTCTAGTTCCATTGCTGTGGTATCAAAGGAGTTAAGGACTATACCCTCATAAAGTTGCCTGTTCCCGAGCTGCTACGATAACGGCGATAATGCCTACACCGTGGGATGCCTCAAGGAAATGGAAACCTTCTACGAGGAACTCTGGCAGGGTCCAAAGATTGTAGTCTGGATCCTCATGGTTATTGAGGTTGGCTTTCTAACTCAACTTTAAGTTCCTTTGATTTATATGGCTGACTTTTTCAGATTGCTGCTTTCACATTCTCAACTATACTGGGTGTGACTTTAAGGAACGAACAACGTCGCTACGGGTACTGAAGTATATGAATCAGTACTGCTAAGCTAGATGTAACTATCTGACTGCATAGTATATTTATATTTGTTACTGTTACTGTTTTACAGTTTTACACTTTTATACATTGCCAAATAAAATTGAAATATTTGACATAAAGGTGAGGTGACTTTGCTCAAAGTATTCTGTATTAGTCGGCTTTGTCTTCTTTGAAGTGAAGTCGGCGATGACTTCTCGTGAATTTGAATTGGACTCGGAAAATCTCAGCTTTTGTTTTTAGTCATCTGCCAGTTGAAATTTTTACTTATGTATATATATATGAAGACGAAGCTTAACACTTCCTCGTTGCCGGTTATGTTCGTCATTATAATACAAATGGATTCAATGAATTATAATTCCTTAAATACTTATAATTATTTAAGCAACGCAGAACATTCCTCGGCTTTTGCTTTTTCTGCTAAAATGGCACGAGTCGAAATTAATGATCTAAACCAACCGGATCCTCTGTCCTCCCGGTAAGATAAGGAATAGGTTTTTTACTCCACTTGGTATTTAATTGGACCATGGATTAATACTTTAGGACCTATAAATACAGAAGCAAAGGGCTCGCTTTACATAGAAACTGCATTTTAATATAAAGAGAAGCATGGCTGCTTTATAGTTTTTAGGCACAATGATTTCATTTTTTATTTAATAATTGTTGCACTTTTGTATACAAAATCTCGCAAAATTAGTTAGCTAAATATTCCAGAATGTGAAAATTCTACTGGATTCTTTGGAGTTGAATATGAACAAGTCAGTAGTCAAACCAGTAACAGACGTACATAAAGACCGGCTTACTGTTTTCTTGCCGTTTTTGATATATTGTGTATAATAAACTAATAAATAAACAATCATAGGGCCGATTTTTCAATGTCATGCTAACTTTTGTCGTTTAGATAAATTGCTATTCGGAGTAATTTAGTCGCCCAAAATCCTGTTTGCGCTTAACTGACTGAAAAAATTTTAACTAGAGCTATTTCTCTAGTCAGGAGTTGTCAGTCAGATTAATAAAAATATGATTTAGACTGACCTACATTACCCAGGAAAAATTTTTCTCAATGTGAAAAGTAAACATGACATTGAAAAATCGGCCGTAATAGAGAAATCATTGTTTAGCCATTACCTTGAACTAATACGTAAATTTTATGAATGACACATTAAAGTTAGGGTTAAGTAGATCCCTCTTAATTTTGTACAAGTAATTCCATGAGAAATTATACCCTTTAAGTTCATTCGCCGCTATAGGAACAATAGATTGTAATGCTTCTCAAGACTTAGTACCTGATACTTGCAGGACAATAGGTAAATTGTTTTCCTGTAAATGTATGTAACATTCAAAAGGAAGAATAACAAGTGGGAAAGCTTCAGTCGAGTGGGACCGACTGTGAGATACCCGGTACCCAAAGCATTGTGGGTAAAATTGAATAGCCCATGAACATGGAAAAAAGAAAATGTTGATAAATGAAGACAAATGTTGCTAGAAACATGTTGAGCAACACTCAAAAGAGACAAATATTGCTTGGAACATGTTGAGCTACACACACTTGCTCTCTGTCTTTCTCTTTCTCTCTCTCTCTCTCTCTCTCTCTCAAGAAGACGAAAAAGTAAACACAGAAACATTATTGTTTAATAACTTCCATGTTTATCATCCGATTTTACTAAAACTTTCAGAACACGTCCGCGATTGCCTAATTATTAAGTCTATCTATTTACTTTTAGCCGAAAATTACGCCTATAGCTAATATAACGTTTTTTATGATTTTCGGGGGCGGAAGTGGGCGTGGCCAAATTTAAAAACAAACTTGATCTGCATGCAATGTTGTCACCAAATTTGGTAACTCTAGCTCTTATTGTCTCTGAGATCTGTTGTTTCACACGGACAGACAGACGGACATGGCTAAATCGACTCGGCTGGTGACGCTGATCAAGAATATATATACTTTATAGGGTCGGAGATTTTCCTTCTGCCTGTTACATACATTCTCGGTTGGCACTCACTTATAATACCCTTATACCCTATGGGTACTGGGTATAAAAATAGGAATTTAAAATTAAATTAATAGCATTACATAGAAAAGAAATGGTTAAACAGATGGCATTTCCAGTCGAAACCCTTTCTGAAAATGTAATTCAGAACCGGCCCGTTACGGAATATTCTTGGGTAGACTCCATTTAAATATTGTTTATGAACCCAATTTATTGGTCAGCTAATTTGATAGATGGTTTTGGACACGCGATCTGCTTGGCATTCCTATTTCCGCTCATTCCATTTCCATTTGGAAGCTATTTAGATTGCACGGGGCGCGTCGACAGTTGGCAACCTGCAATTTTAATTGCCAAACTGTCTGCCGGAGTCAGGCGATGTGTGTGTGCGGGTGAGAGTGTCTTTGGCGGATTGCAAATTACTCAAAATAAACACAATTTAGAATACATTGGCACACATTTGCTCTGTTCACCCGCCCGAAACCTGCCGCCGAGTTGTCCCTAGACATGCTAACTCACATCAAAGTCGCAACGAGCGCACTGTGGGATTAAGGACAATTATGTTGTTCAAAATAAATTTTATTAAAATTAAACATTTTTTATATGTCCAATTTAGTGGTTGTTGTTATTGTTGTTGTTATTATTGGTTTTAATGGGGACGATTGCAGATAAGTTTCCGAAAAACATCATGAAATTTATTTCTCAGACCTGAACCAGTTTTCACTTTCCTGCTGTTACTTCCGAGCGAAAAGTTTTAGAAACAAACAAAGTTTTAGAAACAAACTTACATAGCCTAGGCAGTTTTACGGAGAAGAGTAAGGAATAAAATATAAATTTTTAGTGAAAGATTCTAAAGTGGAAACCTTAGACTAAATAAAAATCAATTATAACTTATGAGGGAGTGACCCATAATTCAATTAGGGTTTAATAACGCTCTAAAAAGTGCCTAAAAGTATACAAAAAATGTTTGAGGCACTAAATCCCATGTAAATTTGTTTATTCTCTTTGACGATAACAAATTGTGTAGCATAGTTTTAGGCATTGTTTTAGACATAAAAGGACAAGGTCTTAGTTCCAGTTTACTCTTTTATACAGAAACATCATAGAACCAAAAGAATTTTTAGACAAAGGGGTAAGGATTCTTCCCCATGGTGGAGCAGAGCTAACGAGTGACATGAGGCCCGGGTCGTGAGCCAATCACCATCAAAACGTACACCTTGTTGGCGCACTCAGCTCAACCCTTTCACTTTTCACCGGAGCCTCCTGGCTCGGTGGCTTTTGCGCTTTTATGCTTAGGAGCTCCCGGAGCCGGAGACTTCAGCCAGTTTCATTTGTGAGGTTCGTTCGTGCAGTTTCGCTGAAATTTCCATCGCCGCCAGACGGAGTAGGGCGAGCTGAGCTGAGCCATAGTGAAGCATAAGTTCAGGCGCCGCGGCCATGAGTCGCATGCAAGCGTAAGTTCTATGCAAATGCTAGCGGGTCGCGTGCACCCAGGTGCTAATGAGTTCGAACTTCGAACCCACTACGTGTGTCGCGCCCCGCCTTCCGCCACATAATTGCGGAGGGGCGGCAGAGCAAATTGCTTAATTTGTTTAGGTGCTGTTTAATTTCCACCACCCAAAATAGTTCCACCTCGAATTGCTCGTCCATTTGGCATGCGTGGAAGGGAGTTTTGTGTGTTTGGTTCGGGACGCGTGATGGGCTCTTATTTCGGTGTTTAGAATAGTAATTAATGCGTGCAGGGAAATCAATGGAATATCCAGAAAGGATTTATTTGCTTCGATCAGTTTGGTGACGACGGAACTCAGGACTAGTCACCAAGAGATCTCTGCAGGAGAAAGGTGTCCCAAAAGTATGCAATAAAAAACTTTAGTTGCCACATTTTGTAGCATACTTCTGGAAACCATTTCAGTTGATTTAAAAACTGTAGCAATTTCTTAGGCAGTCTTGATTTATAAATGTGTACAGACATAATTAATTTATAGAGGAAATGTATTCTTAATTAATGTACACTTAATTTGCTCCATAAGTTAATTATGTTTGTACACATTAATTAATCTAGAAATGTCAGTAAATAATGGAGAGTCAATAGAGTTTTTTATCCAAATGTGAAATGCCGAAATGATTAGTTTGTTGACTAACGTTAAAAAAAAAATATGCATATACTTACATGTATAATACCTTAAAATAAATTAAAAGCTTACCTTGAGCGACTTATGTTTTGCTTCCCATGGCCTACTGGTCTAGACGGCTTGATTTTAACAAATACAGACTTTTGTATAAACCTATAGAAAAATATAGACTTTATGTATAAAAACCCACAAAGATTAAAAATCCTTACAGCTAAAAAAGTTAGTAAATAAACAGTGTCTGAAATTAGGTAAAAACCAATACAGAAACCACTCAGATCTAGAGATGCTGAAGCCCTGGCATATTCTTCAGAAGTTGTAAAGAAAACATTAAATCGTACTGAATAAGTTTACTAAAATACATAAATATGGAACACAAGGCGTATTACATACTCTATCTCGAAGTCTTTAATTTAAAGCGACTTAAATAAAATTTAATTAATAAAAATAATGGTTCCACAACTTAGTCTCAAACAAATTCTATTTGAAGAGAGTAATAAATGTGCTTGGCAAAACACTGTAATTTATAACGCAGTCAAAAAAGTTATAAAAAAAACCTATTGCAATTCTTTCACTTAAACCTAGAAAATTAAATATAAAATCTTTCAAAAGCTGTCTAAAATGTTTCAAAATATAAATACCAACTACCTGAGACACTATTCTAGTAGTGTTTAAATAACAAAGCGAAAGTGAGACAGCTAGCATCACAACCCCTGCTTCCCATTAATTGAGTCCCACTGGTATCCCGTTTCCCTCCTATCTGGGTCGAGCAATCCTATGCAAGTGACCTGTGCTGTTCGTACTCGGCTTCGTCCTGAAAGCCGACTGCCATGTCCTACCCCAAGTGCTCTGCCGTCGAATGCTCAATCCCCTCCTATATCCCGGCCACTTGTCTCGGCCATTTGGGAACAATGGCGAGTCGTCAACTCAGCGCTTCGTGCACGTGACTTGACAGTTATTTCAATTTAATAACTTCATATATATACGGCTGTGGATAGTGCGGATCCAGATGCATGCCGATAGATTAAAGTTGGCAGGCCAACACGAAGTCAGCATACGCTGCTGTCGAGCAAAACTTTCGCGATAAAAGGTAATCAAAGTGCTTGAAAGTTCGCGCCCAAGACCGAAGACACTCACCTGGCCGCGAACCGATGAGCTGGGCCGGGGAATCATCAGCTACAGGGGCAAATCGCGTGCCGTCGTGGCCCGAAGTAATTTCCTCCAGCCCACGCGTCCATATGGCAACACTTTGCCTTTGACGGGGCCACATCCGAGCCCTAGCACATATCCCTCCGAGTGGCTGGTGGCGATGACACCCACGTCTCCGCCGCCATCACCGGCTGGTTGCAATTGGAGCGCACCGGCGGTGGATTTATGATAAGCGGCACGCAAGCCGGAAGGCCAGAGCCTAAGCTCTCCGCCGGCAATGGCAGCGTGAGTTCTTCACGGGCCTCCAGACAGGAGCACCTGCCGGGCCACGGCATTTTCCATCGGTTCCTGCCATCCCTAGACCCCCATCCAGTAGTGGGCCTAAACCAACAGAGCTTCAATGAACTTTTGACGATGTGTGGACTCCGATGACTGAATGCGGGCCATGTGGCATGGAGCCATTGTGGAAGAACAGGCCTCGTGTCGGCATGTCGGCATGTCGCTCCCGCTCACCGTTCGAGGTTCGACGTTCCTGTCAGTGTGCAGATAGCAGCGCTCGGTGTTTGTTTTCCCGTTGCCGGCTGCCAGACGCAGCTCCGAGAATTGGCAGCAGCCCATCGGGCACAGGAGCACCATGGCCGCCACCTGGAACACCATGAAAACGCGGTAGGATTTCGACCCCAGGTCAATACGAAAATACGAGCTGAAATCTAGGCTCTCTAACTAGAAGCTTTGTAGCTTATGTCAAATAGAGGTTTTACAGATATCGCAGTGTTTTTTTAATTATTTTAAAATATTTACCATTTGAACACGTTTTAAATTGACTTTAAATCAATATTGATTTTTGTTACACCCGGTGGTATAATAGAACAATAAAATAAGACCTGTGTATTATACAATTGGAATAAAATAAGACTTCCAGTTCCAGTGGTATATTGTCAATTTATTTTTAAAACTGATCTTCATGTACGATCCTTAGGGTACTTTTGGCTGTTATCAGAATACTGAATATCTTCATTTAATTTATATTTTAAATAATTAATATAACCTTAATTTGGAAGTACATTTGGAGTTTCATCAAGACGACTATATTTTTTGACTATCAAAGAAATCTAAAAGGTTATAATCAAAGATCAATTTAATCAATGCCAAACGGCCATACATTTGAAATGCAATATGCAAGGCATTTTTAGCTGGCACTGGAGCGTTCTCCCTCTTTCTCTCTCTCTCTGGCTTTTGGAAAAAATTAAAAAGAGTCTGGAGCCAGCTCTAGAGTCAGCACGAAAAATTCCAGTGCCAAACAATTTTAATGCGTTACTCATCATAATGTTAATATGTCTTATGTATATTAATATAGGCTTGCCGACATTACTATCTATTCTTGCTCGATGGATCCTTTGTACCATATCTTGATTACAATATGTTGCTTATAATTATTATTAATAATTAATTTTATTTAAACTAATTCTCCCTTCCGCAGGATAACCGCCTCGGTGCGGACCACCAACCGAATGAACGCCCTGCTATCGGAGTCAATGCTGAGCAGGCGGCGGGCCGCCCAGAATCCGGAAGGCGACGCGGCTGCCGGTGAAGGCGGGGAAGTGCAAAGGAGAAGCCGAAGAACGACTGGCAGTTCTTCCACACCAACTTCAACATGGAGCGCGCCCAGAAGATCATCGAGGACTGCATCGAGGAGCGGCTGCTGTGGGATCGCTTCAGCCGCAACTACGACTCCTGGCGGGCGCTGCAGCTGGTCGAAGGTCTGGCGGCCGAGATTCGCGACCGGGTCAAGAAGCTAAACCACAGGCGGTAAGTGGCACGTCCTAATCACTAATCACTTGGGGAAAGTAACCTGTGAGTGTGCCCGTAGCCATCGCATCGTCTGCCTGCTGTCGATCGTGGAGAAACAGAACCAGGGCGTCTACCAGCGGATGTGCCACCTGATGGACGAGAAGCGGGACAACTTCACCCAGCTGGTCTTCGAGCGGCCCACCTACTTCATGATCGTGGTGCTCTATCTGGTCTACAAGGACTAGGCGACCAACCTCCTTTTGTTTGTTAATTACTGTTGTTAGGCTAAGTTAAGTGTTGACCCAAAAAGGCATTAGGTTATGAAATAAAAGAAATAAAACAACCGAAAAAGTGGACGGAACTGCGTCCTCGACTGAAGGCCCCGGCGAGATTCGAACTCACGATCTCCTGTTTACTAGACAGGCGCTTTAACCAACTAAGCCACGGCGCCGCTGTAGCATCCGCCCTGAACTACCCAATTCGAGGGAAAGTTTCTTCCCGCGTGCTCTTTCTCGGGCTAGCAGTCGATTTCGGAAATTAATATTGATTCAGTTGTTCCAAATCGAAGATATACAATAGGAGATACGAGCAGGTTCTTGGCAACTCTTGAGATATGAGATTGTACCTAGCCGACTATGGGAAAGCTTTTGCTATGAAAGTTCTATCACATATACCGGCAGGGATAAAGCTTTTAGGTTGTAACTGAGGGAGGCACTTAAAGCTCTGGCTGCAGTGTTATACTACCGTTAAGTAAAAAGATAACGGTAATATAACAGTAGAAAAGTTTAAAAGTATAAGAACGGTATATAATGGAAGTATAACAGTGTAAAGGTATAAGAGCTTGGCGAAGGGCTGGGAACAAGTACCAGGTGTTTGACTTGGAAATAAATATAGAAACACGCTACATTTTTCCCCAAATAGAACCATAAATTTATGAAAATCTTTTTAAATATTATTTATTCATATAGTTTAGGATATATCAAATCGTGTATCATACAATTTAATTATATGTATCCCTTATATTTTTTTATTTTTTTCTGGTTGACTTGGCTTCATGTAATTTGAGGTTTTAGAAAAATAAAATAAAGATAATTTTAAAAATAAATAAAAATTAGGGTTTAGAATGTTGCAAATAATAAGTATATTAAAATAAATAGTTATTTGTTATAATTCTCTGGACCAAGAACTAAAAAAAAATTTTTGTTTGAAATCGTATTGAAAATTTTATCTTCCTCATCACTAGTTTCTCATTAAACTTATATCCGTTCATTCTAATATATAAATAAAAGGTTTAGATTGACGCTTACGACTCATATATTAAAAAACTTTTTAAAAATAAGGACTAGTTAATGTGGCGAATGTGAAATTTCGCTTTGAGCTCATTCAGTACAAAAATCAATTTTTGATAAAATGGTCAAAAGTTGTTCTAATCTGCAAAATTGGCTCCAGTTCCTTTAGCTGAATTGGATTTGAAAAAATATAGTCCTAGTTTCGCTTATTAGAATAACTTTTGACAAACTTTCCGAAATAGTAAATAATGAACCATTTTCCGTATATTATAAAGAAAGAACATAAGTTTATTGAGGAACTAGTGATGAGGATGATAAACTTTTTAACATGATTTCAAAAAAAACGAGAAAGAAAGCTAACTTCGGTAAACCGAAGTTTATATACCCTTGCAGTCAGCAATTGGATCATTGAAAATCGATCCAATTTGGTAATGTAAAAAAAATGTCAAATTATGTAAATTTTGTAAATTTTACATTTTACATGTAGAATTTTACATTTTCATATAAATCGACCGATCCCTTCTATGGCAGCTATATGATATAGTTGTCCGATCTTAATGAAATTAAAACCGTAATTCTAGAACTATAAAAACGACTATATCTCGAAATTTATAGAAATTCGTTGAAAAACAGAGAAATTAAAATTTTTTACATTAATTTCGCCATCATTCCTATGGCAGCTATAGGATATAGTGGTCCGATTTCGGCCGTTCCGACATATATACTGCGTGCTAAAGAAATAAGACTATGCTGAAAATTTCAGCCCGATAGCTCAAAAACTGAGAGACTAGTTCGCGTAGAAACCGACAGACAGACAGACAGACGGACAGACAGACGGACAGACAGACGGACAGACAGACAGACGGACAGACAGACAGACGGACATGGCTAGATCGACTCGGCTGGTGATGCTGATCAAGAATATATATACTTTATGGGGTCTGAGATGCCTCCTTCACTGCGTTGCAAATATCATGGCAAAATTATAATACCCTCTGCAAGGGTATAAAAATGTATTCTTGGTCCAAAAAATTTAAACAAACGACTATTTATTTTGCTAAACTTATTATTTGCAATAGTCTAAACCATAATTTTTAATATTTTTTTAAAATTTATTTTTTATATTTTTTCCTAAACCACACTGAAACATGAAAAAAAAATAATAAAAAACGAAGTATCAAAATAAATGATATATAAAAAGATTTTCATAAATTAACTTAATTTTTTTGATATAAATGTAACGCGAATCTATTTTTATTTTCTAAGAAAAGTTTTTGTATCTGCTACAGCATCGATATATAAGCAGATATTTTGCTTAAATCAATACTGAAATACAGTATTTTTAATAACAAATAATATGTAGTACCATTCCTACGTATAAGTATCACGAAAAATTTATAATTAAGCTCCTTTTATGTCCTTGCAGAGGGTATTATAATTTTGCCATGATATTTGCAACGCAGTGAAGGAGGCATCTCCGACCACATAAAGTATATATGTATATTCTTGATCAGCATCACCAGCCGAGTCGATCTAGCCATGTCCCGTCTGTCTGTCGGTTTCTATATATGTCGGAACTGCCGAAATCGGACCACTATATCTTATAGCTGCCAGAGGAATGATGGCGAAATTTATGTAAAAACATTTTTAACTTTTTGTTTTTCAACGTATATTAATCAATTTCAAGATATAGCAGTTTTTTACGGTTATAGAATTACGGTTTTAATTTTATTAAGATCGGACAACTATATCACATATGTAGCTTCAATAGAAACGATCGGTCGATTTAATTGAAAATGTAAAATTCTACATGTAAAATGTAAGATATTTTTCAACTGTAACCAAAATGAATAGATTTTCAATAATCCTATTGCAGACTGCAAGGGTATACAAATTTCGGCTTACCGAAGATAGCTTTCTTTCTTGTTATAGGTAATTTTCGCATACACACGAAATGTTTGTTTTCCATCAATTATCGAAGAAAAAAAAACTACTTTGTTAAATTTGGAAGGACGGGCTACATTATCCCTTTTTAAAATGCAATTTTTTTTACTTGTCTATTATTTTTAAGGGTAGTTTTGTTACCAGAAAGCGTACGAACGTGTGTTCGCGAGGCTGGGAATTGCCCATATTAAAACCTTTGAACATCAGGCTTGTTGATATTATATCTTAATGTTTGAGCTATAATTCATAATTATAGATTTCTACCTGTATTTAAAAAAAAACTCAAAAATAAACATTTATTTTTATGAAAATAATAAAAATCAAACAGTATTATTTAAAATTAATTTTTTATAATATGGCTAATGAAGATTACGCTCCCTGTTTATTTCGAATTGAAACAAAACTACTACTAGTGGTGACAAGTAGTTTTGTAATGATAATTTCTTATGTAGATTTAAGTTACTGTTTATTTATTTTTATTTTATTATTTTATTGATTTCTTATAGTTAAACTAACTAATAGTTAAACTTACTAACTTTATTTCAGAATTCGTTGTCAATATGTGAAAGCTTTTCCTCCCCTCTTGGTGCTTGCTTGCCCTGCGTAGAAGCTTTTGCTTCGGATTGCTCCCCAGCCGTTGAAATAATAATTTCAAGATTGTAATGATTATTGAAACAATTATTGGGGCAATTGAAACGCTAATGGTTACAGAGCGTCAGCTGGCAAGTGGAAACCATAAACAGTCATTGGGAGCACAGAGAACAGCAGTAGCAGTGGGCCAGAAATGGCCAACAGAGGGATAAAATGTGCCCATTGCGGTTAAAATAAACGAGAAATACGGATGGAAAAATATGAAGACACCCCGCCAACACCAGCGCAGGGTTAGGCCCCGGCGAGATTCGAGCTCACGATCTCCTGTTTACTAGACAGGCGCTTTAACCAACTAAGCCACGGCGCCCACGAAAGCTTCCGTGCGATAACGGCGTTCTTGGGCTGCCGTAGCTGAGGAGCGGAGTCTGCGGGAAGTTCATAAATAGTTCTCAGGCAAAGTGTGTGTGCGAAAGAAGCAGCGATACTTAGATACTTGAGCTCACACAGTCATGGGGAAAACAATAGGATCGAGTTGGGCACTTGAATAGTCAGCATGGGGAATCGGTGCGGGGTCTGAGAATTGTTTAATGTTCTAAAAATATACATACTTAATATTTTTAAGATATATTAAAGACTCTTCATTATAATTTTTGAATCACATAATTATGATTGATTTTAGTGGCAACTGAATTATTAGTATTAATATTGTGATTTGATAATTTCCCCTTAATATTTAATTTATTTTCGAAGGTATAATTGTTTCTTGTTAAGCTCAAATTAAGATTAATTAAAATTAAATTTAACTAAAAAGCTATTAATATAGTAATATATAATACAATATATAAGCTATAATAAACACACAACTTAAACGAAATAAATAGGCAAGCAATGCTTTTGCTATGTGTACCATCACTGTAGATTCTTATGCCTGCGATACCCATATGTATTCATGGTGAAAAAGTTTTATTGTGGCGTAGAAGTAGTTGTGTAATCTATGCCATATTTATCTACAACTTGTGCCGTATCGTTTGCCGAGACGACAAAAGTATTTATAAGTAGACGTATCTGCTGGCTATTTAAATAGTCGCCGCTGCGCCTGCCAGGCATGTTTGTCTTTCTGCGGCTCGGCTGTAGAAAAATGAAGAAAAATGCAAATGTTGCCGCTGTGGCCAAATAGAAATTATTCGTACTTGGCGGTTAGCTCCCCGAGAGCAGAGCAAACTTGGGCACTCGAAATGTATCTTTGAAATCGCCGGGGAACAGCCCAAAGGCAAAGCGTTGGCTGCTGGCTCCTTCTTTGGTCGGGCATCGGCTTATTAGCAAGTCGTTTCTTCTTGTCAAAGAGTTCAGTGGAGCAGCAAGAGCACGAACCAAACCAAACCAAACCTCTGGCGATTGTTAAGTATCTGAGCCGAGTTCCGTTAGAGCCGAATGTCACTCCCGTCCAGGGCCCCGGGTCACGGGCCTGGGAAATTAGGAAAAATAGCCGATCAATCCGAGTGCATTTCGGTATCTTGCGTGTCCATAAATCACACCTAGGCTAGCTAGGCCCATTAGCACAGAATGCCCCAGCCTGGAAAATTAAATAGTTATGCCGACCCCATCCCCTTTCCCATCTCCTGGCGAGCAACAGCTTAGCTGGCCACGCACAGCAGGCGGCGACTTCCGACCGTTTACCAAACTAATTGCCCGAACTTAGTTGCTCATCAAATTGCCGCATCATTTTACGCAGATTTTTATCGCACCAGCCCAGCTCCATCCATGGCCTCGCCGGCCGGAGGGGGAATCCCACTCACTACAACTGCCAGTCGGGGCAAAGTATCTAATGCGTTTCCTGTGTTTCAGCCATGTAACAACAGCCATCGGCCCGGTGTCGGTGTCTGTATTTGTGTATCTACATGTTTCCATCTCTGTTGCCTGCGCTACTCCATCGGGAGTATTGGCCAGGGCACTGAATTCGACAGTAGTTAGTTAAAGCCAAGATCATTCCCACAAAACAAATGAAATATTTGAGGTTAAAAAGCTGTTTGATTAGGATTAGGAGTTAGGATTTAGGACAGTGGGGCCATTTGAGTTTTTGCATTGCAAAAATCATAACTTTTGAACAAAGTAAGATAATTGAGTAATTTAAATGGAAATTGATAGATAATTGTTCAACCCATTAAAAACGTCTTTTAACAAGGTGCTACGAATGTTTTATGAATTCTTATGATTTATCAAAGTCAAATTTTAAAAATATCATAGAAAAAACACGTTTATTTTACAAAGAAATTTTTTTTTTCACCTTTTGAGTTTTTTTTGTGCTATTTTGTATTGTTTTTAATTTAAAAACAAAGTTTAATAAATAAGATTTAAAAAGAACGCTTTAGAGGTGTTATTAAAAGAGGCAGTCCTTGAAATACATTGAGCTATAGATTCAGGTATTCAAAAGCATGGATTGCGACTCAGCTCTGTATGTTTCAGGGTATATTTCCATCAAGGAAATCCAATTGACTCGAACTAGTGAAAGAGTACAAGTCAGTCGATGCTCTTTGGAAAACTGCACCCAGCCTCTCCCCGATTATAACATTGTAATTTGGCATTGGCATTGGGAAGCCAACGCTTATCAGCACATGACTCCAATAAATTCGCTTTCGCCCTTCTCACACCCGCCGCTGTTGTGCGGCGGTGCTATCTGGCATCTCACTCAACTCGGGACCCATGTCGATCCGTGGCTCCCCAATTCCAATCCCAATTTCACTACTCCCTCGAAAAATGCGCAGCTATTGAGTTTTACGCATTTGGAAAACCTCCGAAAAGGATATGGGCAAGGAGCTGGAGCAGGATAAGGATTTCAGCCGGGCTGCTGGCGTTTTGCTCGGGGCTGTCGGCTTAGCTCTCCTCTCTTTCAGTGTGTGTGGTGCGGATTTCCTCGTTTCTGTGCCAGGATGGCAGGATGGCAGGATGGAAAGACAAATCTGCTTTTGTTTTTATCTGATGCCGTTTCGAATTTAGCCATCTTATCCTGGTGGGAATGCGAGCACATTTGGCTGGCGTCGAAAGTCGGATTAGGCAACCGGAAAGTCCGTGATAGCCTGGCTTTAACGATGGCCGCGAGTTGAAATTTAGTAATTATTATTGGCCACAAAAGGGCCGTAAGGACCGCGAAACGTCCATAATCCTAATTGGGCGACATTTCCCTGGCAATTACAAACAGAGGGCCCCCGAAAATAAAAGTGAAAGCATTAATTGCCTGAACTTGGCTGTGAGGAGATCCAATTTAATAGCGGTTCTCTGGGTCTATGGCGCGAGGGAGGGTTTCATCGTGGGTGTAAGTGTTGGGAGATGAAAATCATTATGATTTTCGGCATCAAATTGAAGATATTGAGTTAGGAGAGGTGCTCCTGCTGCTCTCCTGGTAGGTTGAGTTGTTCGCCTTGTGGGTTTTCTGCTGTTCCCAGCTATCGGTGCTTCTTGTTTTTAGCACGACAAATGGTCTCAGGCAATTTGCTATAAACTAAATAAGTTTACCATATTTGATAAACATATTTACATATTTGGACATCTTTTATATAAGCAAATGACTTTAATGATGTCCTCGGTCAGCGTGTTAGGATTCTGAAAAGGCAAAAGGGAGAACCGAGATATTTATCATCCGCAGTACAGACTAATTAAAGACTTACTTCTAAAATCAATTCATCCAATTCTTCGTGAAAATATGTAAGACCAGTTCAATGGGTAGCTTCCGGTGGATCTCTTTGCTGGCCATCTCCCGACGCACCTGAGCGACTACTTTCAGCACTAGGTCAGACTCTGAGCCGGAGGTATTACCCGCTTTTACGTGGCTCAAATTGGGACAGCCGATAAAGAGATCAAGAACGGCGGAACAGCTTACTTTGGAGCTCTCAATTTCAATTTCTTCCAACATTTTGAGATGTACAAACTCTTTCAGTACATCGCTGGTCATTTTAGCCTGGGAGGTCAGATAAAGTTTGCGAAGACCTGTTAAATTGGCAATTTGGTAAAGGTGCGTAATGGAAAGATAATGGGGTCCATCAGTTTCAAGTCGCTCTAGCTGCTCTGCTTTGTGCTTAACCAGCTGATCGATCATATCGCCTCCGGCTTGTATGTTATTAATGTCTATGACTAGGCTCTTGAGTTTGGGAAGTTGAGCCACGATCTCGCACTTGCTGTACAGTGATATTGAGAGCGTTTCCAGCAAAGGACAACATTTGTTCTTAACAATATACGACCAGGCCGGACCTGAGACTTTTATCTGCCTCAGGTCAAGCTCCCTCAGATTGCATAAGTGTTTGCAAATTATGGGCAAGTCCTTAACCTCTCCACATCTGAGCAATTTCAACTTTTCGATAGAAGTGGGCATTTCAAGCATAGTATACCTTGTCAGGACTTTTGCCACAGTTCGAGGGAAATAAGATTTCGGCAGTATTTAGCAATTAAATCGACAATCTCGTCAATGTCATGTCTAAAGTTCGTACATATTACTTCCCGCACTTGGGCACCAGACATTTTACAGAAGTCTCGAATGTCCCACAGAGTCATTTGGGAAAACTCAGGTCTACCCACTGACTTGTACTGTCCGGCGGTGGCCATCTGGTAGACCGCTCTAAAGCGTTGACAGCTCCTGGCGAAGCGTAACTTATCACGCAGCCCCAAGAACTGCAGGATATTCATCCAGCAGTAATCGGTTAGCATCGAAATGGGGCCTAGATCATGTTGTTGGTTTTTCGCAGATGGTCCATAGGCATCCGGCTGCAGCCAACTGTAGCTGGGCTTCACCTCGATCTCCATCCCATCTACATAAGGAGCTGGACACTTTAAGGCTCTAGAATTAAATTGGAAATTGAGTTACGATCTCAGTAAGGAAAAGTCTTACTAACTTCGCTGCATCCTTGGCGTTGGCAAACATTACATCGCCACTTAGACATGATTCGAACTTCTTCTTGGGATCCTTGCCAAACCGCAATTCCAAAACGTTGCCAAAGCTCAGAAAGTACGCCTTCAACGCATCCACTCTGATCTAGGAAGAAGCGTAATTAAAGGATTAAAGACTAGTCCCCAAACAGGAGAGTAAAACTTCACCTCCGGAGGCACCCTACAAAAATGCAGTCTCTGCCGGAATGTCGTCCTCGGTGTAGGCAATTGAGGCCCGAAAGCAATAAGCTCCTCCACCTAAAGGAAGGATATTTTCAAGACCTGGAATATGATATTGTCTTCTTTAACTTACCTGATTTAGGATAAGTCCAACTAGTATTCATGTCGTTCACTACCTGTGCCGTTATTGGGAATGTATAATAAACAGGGGTGAACAAAGCACAACAGATAACTATTCGCCACTTAAATTATCATTTCATTTCGTGTATTTCTCAAAAGACTTTCGATATACATGTAGCTATATAGATCTGCAAAAACATCGATAGTATCGAGCAGTGTTGCCAGATGAAAATTTTGTTTTCCTCCTAAAAAATCTCAAAGTGTCGATATCTCCCCCCGTGTTTACAGAATGCGCCATTATCAGCTGGCAAAACTTTTAAGCGATAGGACAATCGTGTGCAGTATTTTTTTGCATTACAAAAAAAAACAAACAGAGTTTTTTAACATTCATATAATCGGTTCCTAAAAACACTAAACATTCCCTCTAAAATTCCCCCTAGGACGTCAAAAAGCCCCTAAATCTAGGGGGAAAATCCCTGATTTGCGGACACAGCTAGCTTTATAGATCTCCAAAAACATCGATAATATCGATAGGGAAATCGATACATCCATTTTATTTTTCAGCATTTTCGCACCACATGGTGAGAACCTATTTATTTTCAATAAATATGCCCTTTTGCTTTTTTTAATTACTTAACTTTTGTATCTTTGTTTGTCGTTACATACATACATATGTACATATGTATGTACATAATATGTACTTGTACATATATAAAAAAAAAAAACAATTGGCGTGTTCCCTATACGTCTAATAGCCTTGCTCCACAATAACATATTTTCGATTCGGCTTTGTTTACATTTGAATTGGGACGGCATCCTTCTTGCCTTCTTTTACCTATTTATTTGAATTCTTTGTTTGTTTTATTGATTACGAATATAATCAGTATTCCCTTGCAGGGTATTATAATTTTTTACGCAGTGAAGGAAACATCTTCGACCCCATAAGGTAAGCCGAGTCGAATAAGCCATGTCTATCTGTCCGTCTGTCTGTTTGTTCGTCTGTTTGTTCGTCTGTTTGTTCGTCTGTTTGTTCGTCTGTTTGTCCGTCTGTCTGTCCGTCTGTGTGTCTGTCCGTCTGTCTGTCCGTCTGTCTGTCTTTCCGTCTGTCTGTCCGTCTGTCTGTCCGTCTGTCTGTCCGTCTGTCTGTCCGTCTGTCAGTCCGTCTGTCTGTCCGTCTGTCAGTCCGTCTGTCTGTCCGTCTGTCTGTCCGTCTGTCTGTCCGTCTGTCTGTCCGTCTGTCTGTCCGTCTGTCTGTCCGTCTGTCTGTCCGTTGCTACGCCAACTTGTCTCTTAGTTTTTATCTATCTGATTGAAACTTTGCAGATAGTCTTCTTTCTATTACAGTTACTATATATGTCGGAACGGCTGAAATGGGACTACTATATCTTATAGCTGCCATAGGAATGATCGGAAAATTAATTGAAAAAAATTATAACTTTCCTGTTTTTCAACGTATTTTAAGAAATTTCGATATATAGTATAACTGTTGTTTTTTTTAGAATAACGGTTTTAATTTCATTAAGATCGGATAACTTTATAATATAGCTGCCATAGAAACGATTGGTCGATTTATATGAAAACGTAAAATTTAATATGTAAAATGTAATATGTAAAATGTGTAAGTAAATTTTATAAAAATTTACAAACTTCGTTTTTTTTTTATTTTTAATAAAAATGGATCGATTTTCAATGATTCAATTGCAGACCGCCAACTTCGGTTTTCCGAAGTTAGAGTTCTTTCAAGTTTTGTATTAGGTGTTATACAAATTGAGAACGAATCGTTCTTAAATAGGCACAGTTCGTTGGGAAGAAACCTAAAAATATTAATACATTTTATGAACAGGGCGTGCTCGATTTATGAAAATCAGGGTTTCAGCGGAAACTGACCCCGGATGGGTTTGATTATGTACTGTTTTTCTCTGGGTATAGAATTTCGTAATATCAATTGCACATAAAAATATATATTATCTTAGTTTTAGGTCATTTTTTTCAAAGCTGTTTTAGTCCGCCGTGAAACCGAGAGTAGGCTGCGATTGAAAGCTCTCCCAGACTGTCAGTCCTGCCCTTATTGTTAGTTATTTGCAATCATTACTAGCCCGAGTAGTCTGACTTGACCCAAAAAAGAATTACCTGAGAATTTTTCGAGCTTTCGCCATTTTAAGACTTCGTTATTTTAAGAACATGTTTCGGTCACGTGTGTGCGAGGCGATCCTCTCAAGTCGCAGTTTTACCCGCATGTACTCCAAGGAAGTGCGCTTTGGGTCCGAGGTCCGGGCCCTTATGATCCGAGGCGTGGATGTGCTGGCGGATGCCGTGGCCGTAACCATGGGTCCGAAGGGCCGCAGTGTGATCGTCGAGCGGCCGTGGACCTCGCCGAAGATCACCAAGGACGGCTTTACCGTGGCCCGTTCGATCGCTCTGAAGGACCAGCACATGAACCTGGGCGCCAAGCTGGTCCAGGATGTGGCGAATAGCACGAACGAGTCCGCCGGAGACGGCACCACCACAGCGACCGTGCTGGCTCGAGCGATTGCCAAGGAGGGCTTCAACCAGATCACCATGGGCGCCAATCCGGTGGAAATTCGTCGCGGCGCCATGATGGCCGTGGACGCCGTGAAGGAGAAGCTAAAGGAGATGTCCCGGACAGTGCAGACCCGCGAGGAGATCCAGCAGGTGGCCACCATATCGGCCAATGGTGACACCGAGATAGGGCGCCTGATTGGTGAGGCCACCGACAAGGTGGGCCCCAAAGGAACCATCACCGTGAAGGAGGAAAGCGCCTCAAGGACGAACTGACCATCATCCAGGGCCTGCGATTCGACAACGGCTATGTCTCGCCCTTCTTCGTGAACAGCGGCAAAGGCTCCAAGGTGGAGTTCGCCAACGCCTTCGTGCTGATCTCGCTGAAGAAGATCACCTCGCTGTCGCAGATTGTGAAGGGTCTGGAGCAGTCGCTGAGGCAGCGTCGTCCCCTGGTCATCATTGCCGAGGACATCAGTGGCGAGGCCTTGAACGCCCTGGTGCTGAACAAACTCAGGCTGGGCCTCCAGGTGTGCGGTCAAGTCGCCCGGCTATGGCCACCACCGCAAGGAGCTGATTGGGGACATCTCCGCTGCCACGGGGCAACGATCTTCGGAGACGACATCAACTACTGCAAGATAGAGAACGCCAAGCCGAGCGACCTGGGCCAGGTGGGCGAGGCGGTGATCAGCAAGGACAGCACCATGCTGCTTCAGGGCACGGCCAAGCCGGGCCTCCTAGAAAATGCGCATCCAGCAGATCCAAGACGAGCTAGCCGACAAGCAGACGAAGCCCGAGCAACGGATCGCCTGCGCCAGCGCCTCTCCGCCTTGACCAAGGGCGTGGCGGTGCTCCACATTGGAGGGCCAGCGAAGTGGAGGTCAGCGAGAAGAAGGACCGGGTGGTGGACGCCCTGAACGCCACCCGAGCGGCCATCGAGGAGGGCATCGTGCCCGGAGGTGGCACCGCCTTCCTGCGCTGCATCCCCATCTCGAGGAGCTCAAGCTGGCGAGTTCGGATCTCCAGAAGGGCGTTGAGATCATCTGCAACGCTCTGCGGATGCCCTGCCAGACGATTGCCCAGAACGCAGGAGTGGACGGCGCCATGGTGGTGGCCAAGGTGCTGAATGGCTCCGGCGACTTCGGCTACGATGCCATGGCGGACGAGTACGGCGCCCTGGTAGACAAGGGCATCATCGATCCCACCAAAGTGGTCCGAACTGCCATCACCGATGCGGCTGGAGTGGCCTCGCTCCTCAGCACCACAGAGGCGGTCATCACGGATTCGCGCGACAATGATCTCCTGGCCAAGCTGGCGGGTGCTGGAGGTGGCATGGGTGGCATGGATGGCTTGGACATGAACATGGGCGGCTTGGAGGAGCTGGCTGCCCTCAGTGGGCTAGGCGGAATGGGAGGAATGGGCGGAATGGGCGGAATGGGCGGAATGGGCGGAATGGGTGGAATGGGCGGAATGGGTGGAATGGGCGGCGGTGGAGGCGCCTCCGAGCGAGAGCGAGAGTCCCTCTATCGAGGAGATGAACGAGATGGTCAAGGCGATTCCCGGCATGGAGCAAGTTGAAGTGAGCGACATAGACAGCAACATGATGTAGTGCGTCCTTATATATTTTCCATTCAGCATCACTCGCCTCTTACGAGCTTTGATTGAGTGAGCCAAAATTGCCATTGTTTGAAATAAAAATTGTTGAGTGTTAAGTGTGTTATTTAGCCACAAAACCTTACGGAATGTCTATAATGTGGGGAAGCCGGCAGAGGATGGCGAGTCAGGGTTTTGGGCACCACTGCTATATAGTATTATTTGGCTGAATTGTTCCTACTCCCGCATATGCCCAATTTTATTTATAACGATTGCAGATTTAATTTAAGTTTGATGTGATATGGGCATGACAGCAAGTGCTGGGATCGTTAAATCAGAGTTTAACTGATTTCCTTCCCGTCCGGCGGCTCCTGCTCCCAATTTAATTGAGTTAAGCGAATCCGTTAGCCCCTCGTTTCGCTTTCAATTAAATAAACAACTTTTCAGCGGCTGCCTCCCGCATCCGTTCATCCTTCGCCGTTGTTATGGCATTTTAACCCCTAATTTATTAATGACTGCCGGCATTCGTCAGAGCAAAAGTTCATATTTCAAAAGTGCGGCAGAAAGGGTTGGAAATTATTGGGCGCCATTTGATTAATGACACTTGCTACTCCACCGAGGGGAATCTGGGGCTTCCGAGAATGGGCTTGGGGATGGCGTGGAGTCGGGGTTCTCCGACCCCAAAAGTGTTTCGACGAAATATTTGCCAAGTTTCACTTTTCGTCGAGTCCTGTCACGTGCAATCTGCAGCCGGGCTCCGGCCCGGGCCGACCGGAGACCAAGAGAGTCCTGGCTTATCCATAACAATGTCCTACCCTCCGGGATGTTTCTGCATACCGTTGCGCATTGTGACATGCCAGATGAATTTGTCCGAACATGTGTTCAGCTCCTGCTGCAGCTGTTCCAGGACCCCAATCCTCGGTCCTTGGGGTGGAACTGATACAGATAAATTTAATTTCGTTCGCACTGTTTGCCTGTCGCAGGACGACAGCCATTGAACTTGCATGCCAACACGAATTTTGATTTTTCTTGCCGACATCCTCACTCCCTGCCGTGGCAACAGAGAGCCGCCCTACATTTCTGGCCGGAACTGGGGGCCTGCCAGGGGCTATTGGCATTATAAACACGTAGCCATGCATACGGCTCTGGCTGCTGTTATATCATTTCATAAATGGGTTTATTTGTGGCCTTAATAGAGGCTTTAGTTCAACTGTGGCCAATGTGATTTTAAGCTTAGATGTCTAACTATGGGTTTGCTTATTTAACAGAGCACCAGGTCGCTCTAGAAACAAGAAAATTATCATCATTTATCATTTATATGTTTTTAGGATTTTTTGCCAAATGGATTTTTTATTTTATATATATATATATTTTATAAAGTGAGATGTCTACTAGAAATGGGTTTTGGTTTTTGTATCAAAACAAAATGGCGGACGTGTAGCGTTTCTCCGTAGACCCTACTTTTCCGTGGCCGGACACATAACTCGAACAAATCTTCTGAAATTTCGACATTAAATTTCGTCAATAAATCCGAAATACCAATGACAATCGATTCACGTAGTATTTTTTAGATATTTTAACTTTTAATTTAAAAAAAAATGTTTTCTTCAAAAAAAAAAAAAAAAAAAGATTGCTCCAAAAAATGTGAATTGATAGTCATAGGAATTTCCGATCGACTGACGAAATTTCCGATACATCGATTAAAATTTGTTCGAGTTATGTGCCCGGCCAGTGGTTTCCAGATACACGCGTTTAAAGTTTTAAGGCTCTTGAGATATAACATATGTACATGGGATGCTTCACGGAAGAATCGGAACTTTTGACATTTAGAAACGGATTCCATCTTTTGATAAAATTATTGAAACAAATAAAAAAAAATTTCGTTTGTTAAAAAATGTTACTTAGATGTCCCCCTTAAATTTACGAACAGGATATTTAAGGAAAAGACGAATGGTATTTTTTGAGCGAGGAATACACATGATTTTAGGTAGGACTATAAGTCATGAATCTTGACTCTTGAAATATGTACAACTTTCTTGTGGAATTAAAAGCAAGCCTGATTATAGATTTCGCGAAATATAACCCTATAATTCGAATATAGTTCGCCCAAAATTTAATGCAAGATTTAAGTTAAAACTTATGCTTGCCAACCGCAAAAAAATCCATTTGCTCTCATCCTGTATAGCCGATGAGAACGTGGCTTTCGCCTCCCAATCGAATGCGTTCCCAGCGGAAACTTTTCTATGCATGTGCTCTTGTCGCTTCCATAAATCAGACGACGGCAATTCCCAATAAGTTTCCATTCGCGGCATAAATCTGAATATTTGTGGGACCCGATCGGGGCAGACAACAAACCTAATCCCTGGGCAAACGTGACTCAATTATATGGCCAACCATCGCTGCCATCGCCATGTGTGCGGGTGCCACTCAGATTTCATATGATGTTTTTACACAATGCATAATTCGGAGCGAATTTATGTGGAAAACAATAAAATTAAATTGTTTTCGCATTCGGCATTCAAAGGCAGCGCCCCGACTGGCAACTGCTGTTCGCATAATGAACTCATCTAGACGAGAATAATAAATTTCCCCAACAGCATCCGTGGCAGAAAGAAATGGCGCAGCCATTTCTGGGCATTCTCCACTCGAGTCCCTCCTCTGCCAGAGTCGTATGTGATTTTATTCCAGGATCCCTTCTTCGCCTTTCTCCTGCCGCCAGGTCGTAAACCACAAGTGCCCGCCTTCAGTTGGTGTGTTCCTGAGTTTGTGGCAGCGACTTTGTCACTCGGCTGCTTCCGAATCCTCCAGCTTCTGGCGGCTCCTGCATCCTGGCTCGTGCCTCGTGCCTCGTCGAGTGTTTAACTCATGAACGCCCACTTTGATTTCCATTTGAATTGTGCGCGCAGACGGCGACGCGAGCCACTTGTAAAGTTGCCATATGTGCCACCGATTTATGGCCGCGGCAAGTGCCAGAATCGAAAACAAAGGAACCCTAGGGTTGTTCACCGACCTGAAATTTAAACAAAGTTTACTCTTTCTGGCTATCTATCGTTTCAGGCCATGCGTTGCGGTGTCCTTTATAGAAATCTCTAATATTTATTACTCTTTATTTCCATTATATCTGAAACTGTAATGACATTTGATTTTTGAATATATCGTTTAATAAATGTGTGCATTAGTCTATTTGGTGACGTCGGATTTTAATTTGTAAACTCTACAAACCGAACACAGAATGTAAAAAACGCACCATTGCGTATTAATAATAATTTTGTGGCTTAGTCTACACCCGAAAAATAAAAAGAGCCATAAAATCTATACTATTGTTACATTAAATCTATACTAAAGTATTAAAAGTATACTTGTTATAGCTATGATACTAAAGTAATCACAAACGTTTTAAAATAACCTAAAAACAAGTGAATCGCACTGAATTTGGTGACTCAAACATTTTATTGCATACTTGTTGGCACCTTTTATAGTGATTTCGTATAAAAATAATACCCGAAAATTTACAATTAAATCTGCAGAGTATACAAACTATACTATTGAGTAAGCATTTGATATTATTAAGTATTAAATGTATACTATACTTTTCAAGAACTAAATAGCTATATTTCTAATCATATCTAACCACTGTATTCAATTTCTTCCTCACACAAATGCAATTCTTACATCGATATCGATTTCAATGTATTTCTTCTGGTGTAGAGCCTCAATTGAACTTATCCAGAGCTCCCAGATTCACTTTGCGCACCATCCGGATGCATCCTCGACCATGTCAGTCAGACTGAGTCCAGAGTAGCGCCGTGGAGCCAACACTTCGAGGAGTTCCTAGGCATGATCCGCACCTCCGAACAGATGGGCCGCTACAGGGGATCCTGCTACATCCGCAGCACGTAGAAGAGATGGACTTGGAATTTCTTTGCCCGATCAAGTTGCTGAGGCAGCTCGGTATGGGTGCCAGAACTCCGTATGGTGTGCTCTTGAAGCTATAGGAGCAGGCGAAGACTCTCAGTTTCGAGCCAGCATATGCTGCAGCCGTACTGCCTCAGGATATCGTCCTCCCATGGTCCTGCTGCTCTGAACCGGGAAAACACTTACGAATACTTTCACCTGCTGCTCAGACGATTCAATTAAATGCAATTCGCACGCACACATGCGACTGCCATCCTGGCCACTCACCACTCCACTCCTCCTGCCCGCCTGTCATGTGTTTCTTTGAAAAATAGATTTCTAAAACGTTTAAGCTGCAGCATGTGTCTTGAATTTTAAACCTCAAGCTCCGGCCACCCTCCCATAAACATATTAAAATTGCGCCAAGGTGAATGCAAGCTAGACAGCCACCCCGGGATCCCAGAATCCCAGGAAGCCGGATGCCGGATACTGGAGTCCCGAAACGCTAGGACTTCGAGCATATGGCTGCCGCCAAATAGCACAAACGTGACCAAACTTTTGTGACTCTTTGTGCATTGTTGGCAGGCGATCATTTATCTTAAATGCCAAGCCTTGGAAACGGCCTGGGGAGTCCTTTGTGCGGCCCCTCCTTATATACCCTATAATAGGGTATGCTAGGCAACATTAAACAGTTTCTAAGTCCCATTTAGGAAAATATTTATGAAGTCCCATTAAGAGTCAGAGCAAGAACTGGTTTTTCTGTCTAAGATTTCAAAAATTCGCTTTTAAAACTATAAATTAATTTGAAATATTCTGAGTCGAAATAGTCCCAGATCTCTTGATTAAAACCTTTTAAAATATATCACATTGTTTGCAAGTCAAGTGAAACACAAATGTGGCATTTCGAGGTCTGGACAGCGAATATTCCTCTTCCTTTTGTTTTCTTTTCGGGCTGCTGGGCAACCTTCTTGGCTGTCAGGGGAAGTTTTCCAAGGTGAACGCGGGTTGCCTAATAAGGAGCATTGTGGACAACGGAATTCATGGCTCTAAGCGGCTTTGCAGGCAGGACAACCCGGCCGGCGGCTCCCGGTAATGGTCAAACCCGAAAGAAATGGAAATCCCGCAGTTAAAAGGAAAAGTTTTCGCCGGACAGAAAAAGTTGATTCATTGAACGGAAGCGAAGTTCAAATATACATTTTGCGGGTCAGCCAGAGCTGCGCTTTAATGTTGCCCAAAAACTTTGATTCGGTTCAAAGTGTCCCATCCCGGGCTGCCATCGGGCTCAACCCCTTTCCTTGCGCTGACACTTTTCCATCTAATTTAAAACCAAAGTTGGCCAAAGTAGTTTCTCCCCCTTTCATATTTGCATTGCAGCTGAGGCTTATAAAACTTTCTGACAAAACAATTACGGGGCATGCATAGATAAACAAACAATATATAGCTGCCGCTCCTGCCGGGCCCTGCTTTTGTTTAAAAAGAACTTTCGGAATTTTTGTTTGTTTGCCCAGCGACTTTGTCTGGAAATTGTGCTCGGATCCAGCTTCCATCCAGCTTGCTCCTTGGACGGATATTAAAATTGCAAAATTTTTAATCTTTTGCGAGAAGCGTTTTACATATTCTATAGATTCCGGCGCACGACATAATGTCCCTATTGGGCGGGCGTTCGAGCTCCTGTCCGGGATTTCCCACCGTCCTGGCTGGAGCACATAAGGTTGAATTTATGTATGTATTCGGGCACCGTCTCCGGCTCCGGCTCCCCAATTTCCGTGCCGCTCGCATGGCAATAAAAGGAATATCCTGCATAAGGACGTTTCCGTTCAACCAACACCCAATCCGGCTCCTGCTGCTGCTGCTCCTGAGTGGCAAAAGTTTTGTCCTTGCCGATGCCAATGCCAAGAACGTAAAATTTTATAGACACGTAGGTGAGTGTGGGTGTGCGTGTGTGGGTGTGGGTGTGGGTGGCAGGACGGTTAAATCCCAGTTTACTACTTTAGGTGTTTACCACACAAGGGCCAGGGCGTGGCCCTCCTCCGCCGGCAATCGTCGAATTATGCAGAAGAAGTTGAGTCTGCGCTGGGACCGAGATTGTTTCTGCTGCCGCCGCTTGATGAAAGATTTTTATCATGCAAATAGTTGGGGAGCGCCGGCATTACTCCTACTTTTATGGGATCTACTAAATTGGATTTATATCAGCATCTGCTGCCGCCCGTCGAGAGCTTTAAGCCAGCTCGAAAGTTTGGCGCATTTATCACCCGATGGCTCGCGAAATATGTTTTAATCATATTTATGGCGCTAAAGTTTCGCAGCTCGGGCATCCACTTAACTTATTGACTGTTGACCTTTCGACGACCCTCCGGATGCGGAATGCCGAATCATTGTTGTCCCAATTCAAAGGAACTGCGACTCGAGTGTGCCGTTGTCAAGGCGAAGGCGGGGTATAATAATCCAGCGCGTGCCCGCGGCTTTGTCCTGTGTCCCGGGTCCCCTGCCCGAATCTAATTTATTTCCTCGCCGCATTTGCATGCGACTCCGGCTTGTTGTTCATTTAAAACATCTTCCATCATTTGTTGCTCCCGGCTTTACCAATTTCCCCATTGTCGATGCTTCCGCTGCTTCCTGGACTCCGATGCTCCGGCATCGATGATGATGATGGCATTATTATGTGTCGGCGCCTTGTTCATTTTTCCGGGCGCACACCACTTCCCTGCCCGCGCCCATTGCCAGTTGCCCATTGGCATTACTTCCGCTTCCGCTGGCGGAGCGGGGTTGTTGTAAACTTTTCTTTTCGGGCTTTCCTCTTGACATTTTTCATTAAAACGCATTTTTCTGTTATTTATATTTCGTTGTGGTTCCGGCGGTCCCAGCGAGTTCCCAGTGAGTTATGTGTCACGTTGGAGCAGTTTCCCGAAATTGGAATTCTGCGTAATTTATGTTTTATTTTATTGAATTTTAATGATTTCGTTAGGTAATAGGATTTGTTTTTCATTATTTGCGCTGGCCACGACCACGAATTGTTGTTATAAAATGGGGGAGCAGGCTTCTCGATGGAACGTTGACCGATATTACAACATATGTTCAGCATAGGATAGACTAGGCAGTAATTAGATTTCAAAATGAGAATTATTCAAAATTTACTATTCGATTGAAAATTTAATATTTCCCGGCAAATGCCAGACCCTTTGGCAACTATTTACGTATTCAAAATATTTACAAAATTAATTTACCAACGGTTTTCCGCTAGAATACACCCAATTTCATCGGCCAAACACACACTTTTGATTTGTTATTTATTTTGTTGGCTTGAATGCCTATTTTCGGCCACACATGGCGTATGAGCAATTAAGGGATTACATTAAATGAACGCCAATTAATGCGCTCATTATTTATTCAGCTGTGAAATGTTCTGCGGCTCATTATTGGCTTGCCGGCCATTAAATTGCATTTACATCTGGCCCAGACCGCACAGGGCGTTGTTTTCCGGCTAATTGAAACTAGCCTTAGCTTGAAATAAATCGCAAGGCTTGAGCAAATTTAAGGTTTAAAGTTGGCTCGTTCGGCGCGTAATGATAGCGCCTCAGGGCTATGGGGGTCAGGGGCCCTAATCCCCGATGCATGAAACATGTGCTGACCACCGGGCTGACCGGCATTCAGGTGCTGAAGTGGGCGGCGGTAGGCGGAAACGGAAACTAACTGCGCGCATTTCTGGTTTTCTGGTTTAGGCAAATGGAATATTTAATTAAAACATTCGCAGACAGGCGACCGACGGCACCGGTTGGCACCTGTAACCCAGGCGGAGCATGTGCGATTTGCGGTGCGGCGAGCGAAAGGTTGGGTCGGCTCCATCTGCATTCCTCCCCTTCGAAAAATTTGTTATTGCATTTATGGATACACGTGTATGGGGAAACACAGGGGCCATAACATTTAAATTTAATGCCGGCAAGGCTTTCAACGCCTGCCCAACTGGCGTTGGCTAGGGCGATGGCGATGACGGTGATGGCCATGAAGATGATGACGATGATGTTGCCTAAGACGACTCCTCGGAACAATAAAAATGTGACCATAAAATTATATTGTCCAGCCAGGGCAGTTGCCTTTGACTTTGCTTTGGGAGCAGCCAGCAATTTACCCCTCTCGGCCAGTTTCCCTGGCTTAGAGCTCATCATGTATGTGTGCTTGTATTTTATTATGCTAATAATGGTCTGAATGCCAGGCCTTTACTGCCAGCCACGAGCCTTGCCACTTCCACTTCCACTGCCTGTCCGGGCTGGGGCTTGAGTGTCCCCGGAAAGTAGGCTGTGCAGAAATCACTGCCAAGTGGCTGAGCTGCCCTTTACTACAGTTTAATAACCCGAACGCAAAGCCGCATCCAAATTTATGAGCATTTAAATGTACATATACGGACATATTCCTTATTATTTATAACAGATGCTTCGCAGATTTGCACTGAGCGTAAATAAATATGAGTGGCTTTAATATATTGATGCGTGAGTGTGTGAGAGGGACTTTACTTGGCGTACATAAATGGTGTAAAATTGCTTTTGAAAGATCTTCAGATTTTTCTTCGACAAGAAGATGAAATGGTGCATCTTTTAATAAAGTTGTAACATATTCTTTAAAGCTCTCAATACTTAAAGAAAGCTCTTATATCTTTATGATGCAATCGCGTACAAAGTATCTTATGTTAACTCGTATCTTAACATTTGAATATCTTCTGATATACTGAAACGGTTCCCTCTATCTCTAAGATCTGGAGCTCTCGTTTTGCACCACCGTCAGTCATGAATCCTTGGCCTCAGCTGCACTAACTTAGGAAAATTCGGAAAATTCTCATTTTCCGATTTCCAGTGGGAAGATCGAAAATTCGCTCCTTAAAGTGCTTCTCTGACTAAAAAGGCGATGGAGCCAATGGTATAGGCAGAAGGATCTTTATTTAACATATATATTGGTATTGGTATATTGGGTATACCCAATATAATCCAATATAATATAGGCGGCAATACATTTGAACTGCAATATGCAGGCAATTTTGCTGCAAATGACAAATTGCGCTCTCGTTGCGTACAAGAGAGCGGTTGGCTCTAGAGCGCTCTCTCGGGCTTTTGAACAAAATTTCAAGAGAGTCCGGAACCTGCTTAAAAATTCGAGTGGATAAATTTGCCGTTACTCACCATTTGATTTAACATTGAGCTTAGTTTTTAAGAGATATTTTGAAAATCTTATCTTAAAACACTCTGGTTTGCACTACCAGTGTATAGCAATCTCTGATGATTTCTAATTCTTAAACCTGACTGGAAATGGCTTAATGGCCAATGTCGATTGTCGATGGCAGAACTCAAAGACCAATTTTCAAATCCATAGTTACGCGAGGACTCAAAGGCAACGTCTAGGGCCAATCAGTGTACAAAGTGTTCTTGGCTTAAATGCACTGCTAATTGGACGACCCGCCCCTGGAAGTGGCCAATGCCGTTTGCAGCCTTTGTATCAACAGTTAATTTCAATTTCAATAAAGGCCCAAACCCGCCCTGCTGCCAAGTCACGAAGGCGACACCCACACCTACCCACACTTGGCACCGTGTTTTCGTAATGAAGTCCTAATGCCTGGCCGGGTTCCCGTGTCATGCCAATGTCAGCAAAGGCAGCCAAGTACACGTGTCAGCATCCAAACGGAGGCGGGGGCGTGGCTTGTCAAGATTTATGTCTCGGCTCATTAGGGAGCTAATTTGTCATGTGCTCAGCGCGGGCTCACTAAGCCGGCGAGACTTTAAATTTTTCAACACTTTAATTGAAAAACGCTGAGAAGACAGTGCTGCGCATTTTCAATTTTCTAAATAGATCTTCAAATGCTTTTGCAGGAAGAACATGCAATATTAAATTAGGAACCTTATTCTAAGCCCCATCACAAAAAGCTGCATTTAAAATTTAATAAATTCTTATGCTGTTATTTTAAATGTTTTATTTAAAAATGTTCTGTTTCGTTGGTTACCTTTTCTTGGTTTTAAGTTGGCAGTACTATCAGAGAGGGATAGAAAGGGAAAATCTTACTCGTAAGATGCCCAAATTGCCAAACTTTGTTTGCCAGAAATGCGGGGATTAACTGTATTCAAGTGCCAAGGAGCAGCAGGATAGCCGAATTCCGCGCGGCTAATTTATGGGTCCGCCCCCGACCGCCCAACTTACCCCTTTCACTTTCCCGGGACACACACAAAGGGAAGAAAAAAATCGGCAAAGGAAAAGAAAAGCGAGTGGAAATCGGGTCTTAGCAGTGCATAAATCTTAAACCGCAAGGAATGGGGTGACCGTAAAGCGGATTACTGCGCCGTGCATTGAAACAATTTATTTTATTGGAATTCCGTTGGCTCCCGCTCCTTCTGAGCACTTTTTCTGCCCTTTTCTCCACGGATATCGTAGTCGTAGGCGTCTCTGCGCGTTGACAGTTTTAAAACAAAGTTGTCTGCTTTGCAGTTTGCTTAAATATCCAGAGAAGTCCCAGCTACATTTAAAACAAACCAACTGCATCCGGGGAGTCCTTGCGATTGCATCCGAGAGTGGAAAAGTTTATCGCCAGTTTCTGTTTGCTCAGCTGGAGGGCGCTTCTAATTGCTTTAGCTATGCAAATTAGATTCCGTCGGGGAAGGGTTGTCTTTATGGTCGCAAACTGTCACCGAACCACGGGGAAAAATTGTTAATCAAAATGTTAAGCTATCGGTAAATTTATTAAACGTTTTCCACAGAAACGGAAGCCATCTGATTTTGCTGCTCTTTTATAAAGGGACCCCATTGATTATAATTGTATTTATAAATGAAATTGTTTTTATTTTTATTAAAAAGAAATTCTTAATTCCTAAATATAAGTAAAATAATAAAAATGCAAAATATGTAGTATATATTTAAATTTGTATTTAAAGTATATATTACTTAAAACAGATTTTGAATTTTCTGACGTCTTGAAAGGTTGACACTTATTTAAAGCTTTACATATAAAAATGTTATAATAAAATACTATATCATGATGAGTAAAATAAAAGGATGCAAAGTTCCCATGATTCTCTTTCATATAGGGACCCCAATAAAAGATTTTTATCTTTAACAAAAAAAACCCAAAAAAAAGCCGATTTTCCCTGCCGCAAATATTGACATTAAATAATTGTGATTTCATATTTTCTTATTGGTAATCTTTTAGATTCTTGAATACAAGTCATTATTTATTTTAAAATAATTTAAAAACGTAAAACATTCAAATAAAAACACCTAAAACATATTTGGAATGTTACTGATTTACTTAACAAAAAAAAAAACATTTTGAATAGTAAAAACAGAAAGAAATAAGAATATTTCAAATTGTAGTGAAAACATATTACTTACCTGACTTGAAAATTCCACAATAAAATAATCGTTTTCATAAAATTTAATTTCATCACTAGTAAAAATAGGAAAATAAAATTAAAAAATAAATGTTCCCATGACCCCGACGTGATTTGAACACGCAACCTTCTGATCTGGAGTCAGACGCGCTACCGTTGCGCCACGGAGTCTCGATGAGGGGAGGGTCAAACAGCAAGTGAAAAACCACTTAAGGGTGTTGATTACAGTAGATCGACATTATTCCGACCTTTCAATAGTACTAAAATCCGTCGACATCGCAAGAGCATCGGTGGTTCAGTGGTAGAATGCTCGCCTGCCACGCGGGCGGCCCGGGTTCGATTCCCGGCCGATGCAAATTAACTTTTTTTTTCTTCCTTATTATTTTCATGATGTGAGGCTTGTGAGGCTCTATTAAGTCTATATGTGTATATTTTCACTAGCATCAGTCTGTAAACAATAAAAGATGTAAATTATACCCAAAATTTTTTGACATTGTATTACTTGCAATCAGAATTTATCTTGCATACTCGTTTTATCGGTATCTTTCGCTCAAACTCTTTTAGAATTCATGTTTGATGCTTGTCGAAAACAAAGCTCTATTGATATGTGATGATCCGTGGCCAGAAGCATCAATAAAATTTCTATGCAACCTGGCCAGAGATTTACATACGTGATACACAGCGATTGCTGATCTATTTGAGCGGTCATAGGATCCCACTCCTATCCCAATCCCAAGGTTACCCGGTCTTTGAATCCTCATGCTGATTGGATTCCCGTGTTTACCACTCCCGTCTTGACCCCGCCAAGCGATCTCAACTCTGCAGCGGGCAGAGCAGCCTTCGATTTATGTTAAAGACTGCCTCTGGACCGGGTCTTACTCACTTGACTTACTGCAGAGGAGCACGCACTCGTTGAGAGGAGGCAAGAGGAATACTCGTAAGTGGAAGGGAAACATTGGCAATTGTGATATCTCTTGGCAGGAACGACGTGTCGACAGGCAGACAACGGAGCGATAAGATATGCCCCATCTATTTAATCAAAGGCCGGAGCCAAAATTCAACTTGACTGCGACGGCGGCTGTGGCTCTGGCCTTCAGGTGGTGCCGAGCTGCTAAGTTGCTAAGTTGGGAAAAATTTACGCTAATCTGCTGGCAACACGCCACGGAGTCGCAGGCTCCCAGCCTCCGACAATTCATTAGCATTAGCTCTGGTCGGGAGAAGAGGGTTTTGTACACAGAAAAATAAAGTGAAATGATTCCAAGTGCTGATCTAAAGGTATCATGAAGAAGAGATACTATTTGTATCTCAATAAAGCTTAAAATAATATTATAAGGAATGAAACTTAACAAATCCAAATAAGTATCCATTTTATAATGAAGAACTTTCACTGTGAAGTTTATATTATTTTGGTTCTGTGTAGAAGCAGATACATGTGTTGTGACGCTTTGGACAATGCAAATGCGAATGTGAATGTGAGGCATTTGAACAAGCGCATAATTGCCAGAGAATTTACGATAATGTTTTAAATTAAAAAGGATGTTGGACCCGGCATCCAGCAACAGTCACATCCACATCCACATCCAGCCCCGACTGCCAGGCATGGCTCCTTCGCTCTGGCCGAAACGTTCCGGCCCGAGTTGAGTTGGCATTAAAACATCTTGACGCAATTTCTGCGATAAGTCGACAGCAACGAGCCACAGCGAACCCAGGGCAAAAATAATGGCTGGATTATGTACGAATCATGTCGTTCTTGTGGTCGTTGCCTTCCCTGGCCATGTCTACAGCGAAAGATCATGTTGGGAGCGAGCATGGCAAGGATAAATCAAGGCACAAGGCAGAAGGCAGAAGGCACCTCGCCGCACCAACGGCCACTGGGCCGCTAAAAGGTGTTAAAACTATTTTTGTAAATTTAATGTGCGATAAAAGAAATGAAAATTCAACAGGTTGCGCGACTCGCAAAAACGTGACGAATTCGCGGCTAACTCATCGCGATTTACGAGCATCTTGGCCTCTGTGGGAAAATGCTGGCTTTTGCTTTTGCTTTTGGCCAAGCCGGAAGTGCGAGATTGGAGCTTAATCTGGAGCTTGGCCATGGCAATTTGCTACCTGCTGCTCGCAGGTGGCCACCCAAGGTTCGGGCCATTAACATTGTGGCGGCCTAATGAGCCGGCCGCCATAAATGGCCAAAAACATTGTGCTCCAAGAGGCTTGTAAAATTAGAAAGCAATTTCAATTGCAATGAGCTGGCTGGTACGAGAACATGTCGGCCCGGCCAAAGGGGGCTCCTAGCTCCTAGCCATCTAGCCATGATGGGAATGTTAATGCTCATGTTGCGGCTAATGTTGTGGGCCTGGCCGAAAAGCACTTATGCTAATCATGGCAATTAACAGTCCAACTGGGCAACCAGTTTGAGGGAGATCTCTGGGCCCCCAGGCCACTCCATCGAAGTCGATCGGGGCCCGTCAGCAGGCAGAGGATCCAGAGCCAGACCTGTCGATTCTGTCGGTGCCGGCTTGTCGCCAAGATCGCTCTCCGGCGGCGAGACCGTTAGTGCTGATCCAGTTCCGCTGCCACTTGCGCTTCACTTGCTCATCCTGTCGCCCCTCGGATGCCCCGAATGTTAATTTAAATTAGAAAATAACGGTGCTTTATTATTATGGCTTAATCACATTGCCCCGCCATTAGCAGAGGCAGCAACGACAATGTCGACGGCGATCGCTCAACTTGCAGCCAGTTTTTTGTGGCTGCAACAGCGATTAACACTCTCATCTAGCAGGTAATGGCATAAAAGGTGTTTGGGAATCAATTAAATTACTGGCCGGAAGAGTCCGACACTTGGCTGGGCCCAAAGGCGAAATCAGAAATCAGAAAAGGCGACGCAAATTCCCCACTGAAATGCGAGGCCAAAACGCTGATCAGATAGTGCCGAAGAGGATCTGACTATGGACCGGGCCCTTGTGCGAGTGAATTGCTGTCGAGCTTGTCTATCTCGGCGATTTCATCTAACAACAAAAATGGCCAGGCTTTAAATTTGATCTACAACAATCAATGGTTAAGTTACTTGGTTTAAAGATTTAATAAGTAACGTTCCCTTCGAGTGTGCTGGACTCTGGAGGTACCCGGCACCCCGACGACTTCTGCGTCAGAATAATAGAGGCGCTCTTATTTTGCATCTCTCCTGTCGGGGGTCAAGCTACCGTTCGAGACTGGACTAACCATTGGATGCGAGGGAGAAAGAAAAATTATTCAATTATTCTAACATTTCAAAACAATTTATCCTCAAAACTATTCTATGTTTGCTATTTTCCACACAAGTAGAAAGTAATTCGCAACCAAAATATTCATATGATTTCTATGTACGTATGAAGGCTTAGAAAAATTTTAAAACAATCATTATAAGCCTTCTATAAATGTAACATGGTGTAGCCTATGTATAAAAATGCTGGCACCAAATTTGGTAGTTCTAGCACTATTATCCTTTGAGATCTTGGTATGCATGTAGAAAGTCGGACGGACAAACGGAAAAATAGACAGACAGACCGATAGGACTGACCAAGAACGGCTAAAACGATAATCTCACTAATTAAATTTTTTTGGCAGAACTTTAAAAACTATGCGGGTTGCATATAAGAATAAGTTATTGTTTCTGGTTTTGAGTTTTGAGACTCTTGAAAAGATGTTACTAAATCTACTTACCTACTGGTCTGCGTATTAAGGTTTGTAGACAAATTTATTAAGATCTACACCCAACAAAAACAAAACAAAAATAAAACAAGAGTGAGTTTAGTATAGATTTAATATCAAATGTGTATTTATGAGTATACAATTTTACTCTATAGTATCAGTTGGTAATTAACGGGTATTATTTGTATATGAACCTTTTTGATTGTTCGATTTAGTACTCTTTGTGTTTTATTGTTTTACGCGTGAGTGATTTTGTCAGCTCTTTGTGCAGATTGGTATAGTTTTTATACTTTCGTAGTATCACATTAATAAGAATCTTATTTAGAAATTTTTAATAATTTATAGTATAGAATTTCTGTAACAATAGTAAAGTTTCTATGATGGATTTTTTCTGGGTGTAGATATCCCAATATCACATTAAATTTAAAAAGAGTAAACCTTGACAAATTCTATAACTACATTTTGAGCCGGAATTTTGAATTCCAAATAGCATAAATACTTTTTTTTAATGGGAAGTATAAGTGCATACCGAACCAATAATCGGGAACTCCTTGACTGTCCTCTGCTCCTTTGGCTGATGTCTTAAGCTGACAACCGGTGCCTTCGAACCCGATACTGGCAAGTCAGCTTAGGGATTGAACGCTTCTGAGGTGGGACAAAGCCGGCCAAGGATGTGCGACTGCAGATAAGGATATTAACGCTGCCCTCGCCGCATCTGGCAACCCTGCTCCGGCAACCTGCTCCCATTAAGCCATATGCCTGCGAGGCGATATCGCATTCTGGCCAAACCGAGGAAAACTTGCACTTCCAGTGGAGCGGAGAATGGAGAGCGGTGAGCAGAGAACGGAGAAAGGAGATCGAGGAACCAGAAGATGCACGCAACCGGCGGGAGGAGGCTGAGAAAATGGCATAAAACTTGTTGCGAGCCGAGCGGAGCGGAGCTAGCCTGGTCGAAAGCCCATCCCATCGGGTCGCTTGGCTGGCAGTACCTTGCTGGCCAGTGCAGAAAGCAAGCTCGACTCGAGCAGAACTCGATCGCGAAGGCTCGGAACGTTACACCCCGGATCGGAGGGAAGCTCGGATCGGAACCTCGCGATGTGCCAGCGATACGCTGAAGCCTGGTGTAAAGAAGGCATTAAAGCCGCTTGCCAAGCTGACAAAACGGCAATAAATTAAGCCAAAAAGCGCCGCGGGTCGCGGGAAAACAAAACGCCAGAACAACAATACGAAAGCGAGGAAATTTCGCAGTTCGCCGTTTGCAGCTCGCAGCTTGCACGGTTGCAGTTTCGAAAGGTAACCGAGGTAGCAGCCCATAGCCCCAAGACCAAGACCAGTCTTCCGCAGACGATTCTGGCCAGGTCGTTGGCAGCGAACAGCTCGGACTGCGTGAGCGGGAGTGGGGACGCGGGACTCAGACCGCAGAACGGAGAACGAAGAATGCCTAGGACTATTATTAGTTTTGCTCACTTGCGGTAATTAAAGCGTGAAAATCACTCTTTAACTTGCCATAAATTCGTGCTTTTAACGCAACATTCCAGTCCGAGGGTGCAACTCTGTCGCGATATGTTCGGTGCCTGTGAGTGTGCGCGTGTAATGCGTTTTCAATTATAGACCAGACACAACTCGGCTCAAAGCGACTCAGCCGGGATTAGGCCGATTGGTGAGTACTCGTAGCTAGCCATGTTGGCCACGTTAATGTTAATGGCTCGGGGCGGGGCCGGCAATCGCGGCACAGCGACTGTCAATTGATTTTAATTTAAGCCCGGGCGATTTGCTTTAAATTGCCAATTATATTTAGTCGCTAGATATACGATAAGGCCGAAGCCAAAACGAAACTGAACCAAACTAGCAATTTTGTGAGACTTTTCTGGGCGCTTTTGCTTTGCTTTTGCGTCTTTGTCTTTGAGTATTGTAAATAAACGAGTAATTGGCCAAGACTACAGACTGCAGTGATTTAATCGCGGGCCGAAATGCCGACCAGACCAGAAATGCCAACACTTTGGAGAACCCGATACCAGGTCCCAGGCTCAGGCCCAGGCCCGAACCCGATCCCAAACCCATCCCAATACCGCCTGCACTTGCTCATTAAATGCGCGCCACACTGACCTCAAAGAGCTTAACTTACGAGTACTATGCCATATCCTCACGCGTTCAGGACCAAAACAATACGGAAAAAGAATTAAAATAAATTGCGAAAACAAACGAAAGCGCTGGACAAAACGGCGCGGAGGGGCGCGGCTGCCGCGACGGCGAAGAGTTAACAACTTAATTGGATTTGCATGTAATTTTACTGTCCAGATTGAAAAATCGACAGTTGTTGGCAGTTTGTTTGCCGGCCCCAGCATCTGAGATAAGCGCGGTAAGCGGACCAGAGCCCCAAATAAAAAGAGGATGGCTGTCGGAGCGACTTTTGCCGCGCACGAAACGCCCTTAAACCGCTGCTAAAACGATAGCAAATCGCTAACGAATCAAGGATTTCGCCTTTTTTTTATCTCTCAATTATATTCTTAATTTGTTTATGGTGACTACAGTTTTATGATATTTCTTTTACATAAAGATGGTCAAGTTTTTGTTATCTCTCAAATTATATTCTTAATTCGTTTATGGTGACTACAGTTTTATGATATTTCTTTCACAAAAAGATGGTCAATTTAGGGTTCCCAGCACCAGGTATCATAAAAGCTATAGGGTTTATAGCCGGTACACGAAGGGTACAAGGGTTTTATAACTCAGAGTCAACCAAGAGTGTACGTAATAGGCAGAAGAAGGCATCTCCGACCCCAAACTGCCTAAATACTCTTGATCAGCATCACCAGGCGAGTCGAATTAGTCATGTGCGTTTGTCCATATTGTACTTTGTCCGTCTGAGACAGATCTCAGAGACAATAAGAGCTAAAGCCACCAAATGTATTAAAAGCACTTATATCTTGTGCAGGTCGATCAAGTTTGTTTCTAAATTTGGCTCGATATAGAATTAGAATAAATAGAATCTTTGTGCAAGAGTCCTCAGAAATGAGTACAGCTCGATGATCAATATGGAAGTTGTCTAATAAGTAAATCTCTTTAATGTATAGTATATTTATGCCTTTATGCTATCTTGCTCACCCTCACATCATATGGTTAGTCAAGTCTCGAAACCGAATGCTTTTAATGCTTTTATACCCTATCAGGGTATTTTAATTTTAGTCAGAAGTTTGCAACGCAGTCAAGTAAGCATCTCCGACCCTATAAAGTATATATATTATTGATCAGCATCACCAGACGAGTCGATCTAGCCATGTCCGTTTGTCCGTGTGTCCGTCTGTCTATTCATCTGTCCGTTTCTAAAAAAACTAGTCTCTCAGTTTTTGAGCTATCTTTCCAGATAGCCTTCATTAGTACACACAAAAAAAAAAGCTATGTAAAATCAACCTAGAAAAATAGTTAGAATACTATGTAAAAATTTTGCATATATTTTGTTGTTGGTTTTTTGTCAAGTGCGTACACACCAAAGGAAAAATATATGTAAAATCAACCCAAAAAAATAGTAACATACTATTTGAATAATTTGCACGTATTTTGTTTTGCTTTTCTGCCCAAGTATGTACACACCAAAAGTATGTTTTATGTTAACCTACTATGAAAAATAGTAAAAAATACTATTTTACTTTTTTCTCATGTATTTTGTTGTTTTTCAAAGAGTACTATTAATATAGTACTAGTCCTAACATGTGTTATGTCCCAACCATTTGATATTGTTAAAAATACTATTAAAATAGTTGAATGTTTTGTTTAAATAATTTTTTATAATAAAGAACTTAGCCATTCTTGTCGACAATGTTTCTTTGTAAAAAGAAAAAAAATATATAATATAAAAATATAAAACAAAAAAAAAAAAAAAGTTGGCGCCGAGAGTGTGATCCGAACCCCTAATTTACGGTTTCTTAAGCGTACACTCTATGCCCTGAGCCAACCGCGAGCTGTACGACAGAATGGCTAAATCTAGAGTTTGAGAGAACTTGAACAAACTGCCCAATTATGTATGGGAGTACTAGACGTTAGTGTTTGGTTTGCCTCCGTGGTCCAGTTGGTTGGGCGGCCGGTGCATGAGTTCTGAGACCCGGTTCGATTCTAGGTCGTGGAGTTGGTTCTTAAATGTGAGTATCCATTTGATATGATTTCTTTACTGCTTAATATGATTAAATAACAAATAACAAATTGTCACCCTATAAATACAAATTATAAAAATTTTCTTTCACAAGGAATTTCTTAACTTTAACAAAAACTTAATGAAATAATGTTAAGAATTAAGAAATTGAATCTTAATTGGGGAATGTTGAGTCTATACATGAATAAACATGTAAATGCGAAATTTTTAATGGCCGATATACTATTATTTTGGAATTCTACTATTAAATAGTAAAATAACTATTTTTCTTGTGTAACCTACTAGTATATGGTTATCTTACTCTTTGGGGTAAGTTAACTATTTTTCTTAGGTTAGCGCGGTTTTAACAATAAAATAGTTGATTTTACCTAGACTTTACCCAGACTTTTTTTTTGTGTGTATGTAAGCCGGAATGGGCCAGATCGGACGACTATATCATATAGCTGCCAAAGGAACGATCGGGCCAAATTAGCCGATTTTTATTGTATTTAATGATATAAGATACAAATTATATATTTGGTCCTTTTATTTTATTTGTATTATTATCAGCAAAGGGTGTATAAGCTTCGGCTTGGCGAACTGCCTTCGCTTGGCTTCCTTTCTCTTTGTTTTTAGGATCTTTATCTTTAGGTTTTATAACTTCTATCTGCTAGTTTTTATATAGACACACCGGTAGAGTAAAGTAATTTCGAAACCACAGCAAACTTTTAGCTTATTAAGGCCCGGTTCCTACCATCCCTGTTCAAATTTTGAGGCCAGATAAAGTTCCAGCTTGGAAAATTTGATTTCCTATCGTATAAATGTGAGAGTCATGCTATAATTATAGATATATATAATTGTACCATGGTGAGAGCTAACTTTAGAAGATATCCGATAACAACAAGAAGAGACGGGCAGCTGTTTTGAATGCTTGCGTTCAATTTGTACAATTTGTATATTTTTTTACCCGAGCGACAGTTCAGTGCTTAATAGCAATAATCGATAAGTAACAGTAAAGTTAACAGTGCTATGTTATTCTTTCACAGTCAGATAAATTTTGGAGGGCATGAAATCAAATTCTTTTATCTGGTGACTATATTTTCCGGACAGGTAGTTGTCAGGCAGCTTGACAGGGAGGGTAGGAACCGGCCCTAAGTAATTATAATTACTGGAGGCAGGAAAATGCGTTCTAAAAATTCTCAGGTAAATAAAATACTTTTGAAACGCCTTATGTAGAATACAGAACAAGACGTCTTCGACCCAATAAGTGTTTTCAGAGAAAATACCTCTTAACAAGGTAAGTTAAAAGTGACGATCGCACACTCAACTCAAAAATTTCTAAAACCAAATTTTGTGACGATTAATAGTTTATAAAAAAGAACAAATTATTTAAATAGTTTCAAAATCGGCACTTAGCTAAAAAATAAACGTTTAAAAGGGGGAGTCAGTGTTTGTAGCCAGTTTCCTGCATGAAATTTGCACCACATTCATTGACAAATTAAGCCGATTTTTACTTATGTTGGTTGTTGTTCAAGCAAATGGCCAATCATTTAGAACCTGAGTTGGTTTTCAAGATATAAAATGCGGTCACGCAGGTTTATCGGCTATTGGTTCCACTGTGCGGATAATAAATTGACTGTGACATAAATTATGTCTTTGCCGCTCAGCCAAATCGACAGCGTTTGACCAAAGTGACACTAAAACTGAATTGTGCAACAACCGCCTCAAACTCAGCCCCACCTGCCCCTAAAATCCGCACTTAAGCCGCCTACAAAGCCACCTATCCGATCCGCTTCTAAGGCAGGCATTTCAGCCGCCGATAAGTGTTACCTTCGAGCCTCTGCTTCCTTTATATTTCGATTTTAGGGGCCGCTGACAGGCCATAAAATTTGGCGCTACAGAAGCTGCCACCATTTGTCGCCGGCAAATGCGATTTAAAGTGGATTTTTCGGGCGGTTTCAGCTGTCGCCGGCTGTGCGGTTGAGCAGGTAAATTCGCAGCGAGGGAGGCTCTCAAGTTTCTTAATTTTGTTGTCGCATTACACAAATTATAATTTAAATATAAGAAAAATAAAAGCATTGCTACCACAACGGGCCAGTATTTAGAATTTAAATTGCACTTTATTGAGTATTTACCACGCATATAAGAGGCTAGTTTTATTCAAACATAAATTAAGAATTAATTAGCAGCACACATTACATGGATAATATATTTTTCAGCGCTCAAGGGAGTTTTAACCCGAGCTGCCCTCGCTTGCCTTTTGTCAGGCTTTTACTTGGACAGTCTCCCGAGTTGTTATCTTCTCGACTTGAAAATTAAACATGTCAGCGCTTTCAACGGACTCTGATAAGCTCGGCTTCGCTTCGATCCTGTCCCCGCTCCACGAAAATCGGAGCGCAGATCCAACTCCAAGGCGAGGAGCTGGACCAGGAATCGAGAATTACGCAACTGGAGCCTTGCCGCGCCTTATACGGCATGTTCGGTGATGTGGTCCATAAATTTGACTGCCTTTTGATTATTTCTATAAAAATAAATACTCATAAGCAGTTCATAAGTTAGCGCTCTTTTGTTTCTGCGATTCGGTTTTTTCTCTCGATTTCGGCCGAGAGCCGTGTGCATGCGCCATAAATTAACGTCAATTGGCGGCAAGGCATGCTCAGATATAGAAACAGAAACCGAATGAGTTACAGCCCGGGGATTGGGCTCGGGATCGGGACTTGGATTCGGATGCGGAATAGCTGCGCTTGCGCCCATAAATCTCTTTTCGGCAACGGCAGCGGTCAGCAGAGTTCATGTATTCATTTCTGACAAGCCCACTTTCGGGGCCCAGCGATTGCGACTGCGAATGCGAGTGCGAGTACTGTCAATTGGGTGCATTTAAATTGTGAAATTAAGGTGGAAATTGGCAACAGGAAACATAAAGAAAGAGGCAGGGCCAGAGGCCAATTTATCGGCATTGTTTCCACGTCCCTGCCTCGTTTTGATTGAATTCAAATCGCGCTGGCCGGAGACAAAGGAATGCCTCGCCGCACGGCAGTTCGCCGGTGGAATGTCAAAGTCATTTCGGCCTGGCCTGGCCCGTGAGCCCCGGCCACCGTTTGGGCCAGCAAAGGCCCACGCTGGCTGCAACCGCTCCCTGGCCGCCGTTCCCCGCAGAACAAGTGGCCCCAGCTGTGTAAAATGTACATCAAATGAACGCTTTAGCGGCCCCTCCCCACCGGCACACAATGCAACATTTAAGCAAACAGGGAGACATAAAACGAGGACTGAGAACGTTCTCTGAGGTAGTCGGCCACAAGGTATCCAGTAGTCAGTGGAGAAATTAATTTCCCTAAGACAAAAATACAAAATATATTTCGAGTGCCAATGGTATACCAAAGTACCCAAAATATTAGATATCCAGAAATATAAGGTAAACAAATTAACGAAAGTAAGTAACGAAATGAATGTATTTACTGCACATTTGTTTAACTTTCTAATTTGTAGACTACATTTTTGCATATTTAAGCATAACTATTCCTGATCCATTTAAGAACATCTTGTCGCTAAGATCTTTTCTGCCCTAGTATACCCTTGTAACCCAAGAGTGCAGCGTATAGAAAGCTACATAATGTTAGTCGAAGAGAATCCAATTTAAGTCGCTGTAGCTCTGCGACCAGCAGCCGGTTCTGGTTCTGGTTCTGTTCATCTGCAATTTTTCACATGCCTCGTCAGATACGTCATTGTCATTGTCAAGTGCGCAAACGGCGGGCCTAATGAAAGTAACGATCGGCGACGACAACGACTCCGCTGACTCCGAGGGCATCGTCGAATTGCACAGTCCAGGGCACTGCCTGGATCTGGCTTAAATGGCAACCCAAGATATAGACCAAATCCTGCGACCCTGGCTAGAAACGGACTGAAGTGGTTTTTTAAAATTTTTTTTAAGAGTATGAGAGTAATGTCCGTTTGAAAGGATTGGAGCGAATTATATGCTTAAAAATATTTTTTACGATACATTCGTTTTCTTGCATGAAAGAGGCGCACCATTTTAAAAGCTGAAGATTTAATTACAATCGTTGGAAAATATATCACATTCGTGTACAAATGAAAATTTCCTTCTTTCAACATATTGCGACATATTTTCTTTTATAAAGAGATCAATTTATAATTAAACATAATTTACATACTGTATCTTATAGCTGCAATAGCGATCGGTCAATTTATATGACGGTCTGGGATAATCGACAATATGCTTGTGTTTTTACTATAAATGTTTCTGGCATTTCACGTAATATGTTTTTAGCACCAACTAAATTAATTAAATAAAAATTTCGCGGTCATGTAAGATCTAACTTTGTTAGGGACCCCAGACTGTTAAATCTTTTCCGTGTGATTGCGCCTTATAGCACAAACCAACGCCTAACAGCAATACCCGCTAGTTAATATCAGATATACTTTAATAGGACAGAAAACCGGTTTACTTTACGATAAGTTCATTTGTGGATTACCTTTTACGGACAGATAGCTATTAGGTAGTTTGACAGTGACGCAAATCCTGCGAACGTTACGAGTTAAGTTATTATGACTATGTATATTATGAGAAAGAAAACAATTATACTTTTCCAAACCTAATTTAACTGATTTAGATCTGATTTCTTCCCTCACTTTTAAAGTGTCTGACTGAAAAAGGTAAATTATAGATAAACTTGTCGTAAAAGGGAATTTCTGAATGAGGAAGATTAAGATCTTATGTGCCAAATTGAGATGTAAAGCGCAAGCACACGATCAGATGCATTTTTTCTTCTTTAGGAAATTGTCTGAAGTCAGCTGTTATTTGGTTGATCCGGTAAAGACTTGACAAAGAGTTCGGATCCCAGTTTATGTTAGCATTGACAAGGTAAGATAACCTAATATCCTTTATCTGTCCGCAAAATATAAAGAGTGAGGGAGAAGTCTGACCTATTAGCACAAGATATCATTGTAAACTTTAAACTAGTGAGAAAGCTACAGTCGAGTGTGACCCACTGTGAGTAAAAAAAAATAAAATAAAATAACCGGTAAGCAAAGTATTGTGCGTTAAAAAATTAAATAGCACACGGACATGGAAAAAAACAAAATGTTGACCAATGAAAACAAATATTGCTAAAAACATGTTGAGCAACGTTCAAAAAAGACAAATTCTGCAGCTGTACGCAGCTGCATTACAAATTAATACTACGCCCGAAAGAACGCAACACTTTTTTAGCTACTGTTCAGAAGAATATGAAGCATACACAAAAACTTTATTGTTTAATAACTTCATTGTTTATCATCCGATTTTACTCAAATTTAAAGGAAAACATCCGCAAATGCCTACTTATTAATTTTATTTATTTACTTTACGCCAAACATCACGACTATAGTTTATATCAGGGGTTGCAAATAACAGTTATAAGATAAATAAAAATTGGAGCCAAAAAAAATTAGCTGCGACGATAGGAAAATTATGTATAACTTATTTTTGGAAGGACATTGCAAAAATAGGATAAACTTTTATTTGCAATTTTTATTTTGTTAATCTTTTTTAACTGTTATTTTTGATTTTTAATAATATAATGTATTATAAGGCAAATGCATGTACATGTTTATGTATATATAATATGGTACATTATAATACATTATATACATTATAATACATCAAACGAAAAGTATTGAGACGTAGATTAAAAATATCTTTCGATCTTTAAAATAAACCGCTCCGTTCAAAAGTTATTGCAATTCAATTTTTATTTTCAATTTTAAAATAAAATTGAAGAATAACAGTTATTTTCAATTTTCAAAATAAAATTGATAAACAATTCTTATTGGCAATTTTTATTCTTAAAAATTACAAATAAGAGTTATGATTCAACTTTTATATAAAAATTGAAAAAAAAAAGAATTATTTTTACTTTTTTATTAAAAATCAAAAATAACAGTTATTTTGCAATTATTTTTTTAAATTAAAAAAATAACTCTTATTTTACAACTTTTATTTTAAAAATTATAACTGTTACGAACCCTGGTTTATATAAGGTTTTTTACTATAGTTTATATAAGGTTTTTTACGACTTTCGGGGGCGGAAGTGGGCGTGGCCAAGCTTTAAAACAAACCTGATCTGCGTGCAACAGATTCCAATGTTGTCGCCATATTTGGTAACTCTGGCTCTTAAAGTCTCTAAGGACAGACGGACAGATGGACAGACGGACAGACGGACAGATGGACAGACGGACAGACGGACATGGCTAAATCGACTCGGCTGGTGATGCTGATCAAGAATATATATACTTTATGGGGTCGGAGATGCCTCCTTCTGTCTGTTACATACATTATCGATTGGCACTAACTTATAATACACTTGTACCTATGGGTACCGGGTACAAAAACATTTCTTTATATACATTATATTGCGAAGCAGTATAATTAATTATTATGTTGATACCTTAGCTTTGAAATTTGTTGGTAAATATGTGAACACATAATATGGCCACCATATATCCTAAATCCAAACTTTGCACTGCTGCAGTGGCCTGGAACCAACTTGCTATCAGCCAAATCTCCATAATAACTTAGCTTATTTTTATGCATCAAAATCTGTGAAATTGTTGATGAATGGTAATGCCTTTCAACCGAATCTCCACTGGAGGCATGCGGCAATTTTCCGACATTTATGCAACACATGCCACCAAAGGGGATTATCGTCGGGCGATGCGCAAAAGTATAGGAAAAGCTAGAAATCTGTGTGTGGAAAACTTTGGCTGTAGCGGAACATTTTGAATTTATATGCAAGTTCATAAACAAAGCACTAAAAGGATTTAAGTTTGGCAAGCAACAATGGGCCACAATGATGCCATAAACAATAAACAGTCGGGTTTTCGGGAAGCCTGTAAATTGTTTGTGCCAAGAGGGCGCTCCCCGGGCTTCCATGGCCACAAAAGCTGCACACAAAACTATGCCGCACACACTTAACTTGAGCCGGGCTGAGCTTCCGAGTGGGAAAGCGGAAAAGTGGAAAAGTTGGGCAGTTGGGAAGTGCCGGGGATTTGTTGCAGCCAAAAAGTTTCGGTGTCTGTGCGAAATTAATTGTTGGCCCTGAGCGTCCCCGCTCCGCACTTAACCCCTCCGACCAACGCCAGTTTTGAGCCAAAACAAAGCTATCACTTACACGCCGGGCCAGGATTAGTGCAAGGATTCAGCGGGACGGGACAAGGCGGAGATGGAAACGGAGACGGAGCATGCGAAATTCAATTAGGCGCCATGACGTGCCACATCCGTCGAAGCGGAGGGGTCGCAGTTGCTTGGCAATAAAACACAATGCAGATAATTTGGCGCTTTTCAATTCTTTCTTGGAAGCCACAGGCGCTGTAATTTGCCACATAAGTCACAGAGTCAACAAAGTCGCCGGGCAGGGCAGCCGCGAAGCAGCGAAGGTCCAAGACCGACTGCCGACTCCGACAACTCAATTCTTCCCGCCCTCTGCGGTGTAAGACCTTCCGCAGACACTGACACTGACCTCTCTGCCCCCCTTGGTTTCAAGGAGGTTTCAAGGAGGAGACTGCTCCTCCACGGGCTCCAGGGAATCCAGCGGCGGGCGTGGCCGCCACTCCCTACACACACTTGCGAGGCCCAGAACTCGCAACGATCCACTTCACTTTCAGCTGCTGGCCGCATTCAACTAACAAGATTAAAGTTGAAATCGTAAATTGCTTCTTAGTCTAATTACGATACCTTACGTTGTTGTTGATCACCGGGATCATCAAGAACTAACCACACATGCGGAGAGGGCCAGTAAGTGCAGATGAGGGCACAAATATAGCACTGGAAATATCAGATATTGTCTTATATTCCAAGAGTTACTTGCTTAAGATCAGTGGCATTGCATTTACTTGTAAGAATAACATTTGTGTGGGTAAGAAAAAATTCTTGACTGACAGTTCGATGAAATGTTGATGCATTTTTGCCCTAAAATGTTGATGACAAAATAGAGTTTTTTTGATGAAAAATCATCATTGAAAAGGTGATGAATTATCGATAAAAAATTGATGAACTCTTAATGAAATAGTTTATGAGTCATCGACGAAATGTCGATAAATTTTAGGCCTAATAGTTGATGAATAAAACCTGTTTTTGTCGATGAAAAGTTGATGAACCATCGATGAATTTGTCACTGATGACGCCCTAGGACATGTCGATGTTAATTTTACCCGTAAGCATGGAGTTTCATGTTTTTTTGTTTTTTGTTTTTGATAACTTGTTGATGAATTTTTGATGACTGGTACTGCAGGGTAGCGAACATATTTGGTAATTTTGCCTAATAACTTAATTTAACTGTAGAAATACCAATTTAACACAAGAAAGAGTGCAGATTAGCCACAAAGTTATTAATTGGCGCGTGGTTTCTATTCCTTGCATACTGCACGTGTGCCTGCAGAGGCCTGGCAGAGAAATTTGCTGACTCGCTAGCCTTTGCGAACCAACGATAGTTGAGTCATGCAATTATCATCAATATTATTTTGGTATCATTTTATACAGCTTCGTATTGTAAAATGTAAAATGATCAATTGTTTATAAGGGAAGGGTTCAATAAGACGTAAGTTTTGAAATTTTTATTTTAATCATATCTACTTTAGTGAAAAATCACTCACCTTTTGCTTTGCGTTTCCAGTAATCATTTTATCGTTATTTATAATAAACAAAATAACTTTTGTTTTCTTTTTTATGTAGATTGCACAAATTTGCAATCATTTTAACTGATTTATACAATAACTGATATATAGGCTAAGATTTTTGCATCGATTTCCGGTAGATCAGTTTATATGTAAGTATTTGCTTGAGTAATCTTCAGCTACTGCTATTTTTTCGACTTCGTCTGTAAGTGTTCCTTACCTGGGTCTTCTGCTTAATCGAGCGTCTTGTTGTTGCTGCTGTTGTTACCCGTGCATTTTCGTACTTTAATTACAACAACTAAACGGAGTACAAGACTCCGAGGAGGCAATTACCCCGGTGGACCAACGAGCTCGGGTCCGTGGCAGCTGGCTTTATTAAAAAATTCTAATCATTTCTGCAGATTTACATGGAGATAAACATGGATGTTCTGGAATTTTAGAGAAACATTATCTTCAGACAGTTGGTTATGATATTCTGCGCTTGGGGACTGAAAGCTTTCTAGTTACTGATTGGGGAAGAGACATCTAACAAAACATATTTCGTAGCAAAGTGAATGATATTAGGAGCATCACTTCTATTTTAATGCCTTTAATATTTGTAAAAACTAAATATGTGACAATACATCCCTCTATAGTCAAGGGAGTGGAGGGTTCCCTTCTAATATAAATCTAAAGGAACCTGGACTTCAGAAAACTAAAGGCACCAACGGCACCCAAAGTTTGTCGAAATTCCATTCTAAATAAATAAAAGAACACGCAGTCTTTCGGCCAGATAGGTGACCATTTTTTCAAGGCATTCACCGCGTTGCATCCGTGCATCTGCATCTGTGAATTGTGCGCCGCTGCATTTCTCAAATGTCAAACGGGGCTTTCTGCACTTTCCACAGCCGAGTTATGAGCCCCTGCCGCCGATCCGAACCCTAATCGAGCCCATACAACGGTAATTGCACTCGCAGATAAATATCACTGTTAGAAGCCCACACGACGGACTCTGGAGTCTCAAGTCTGGAGTCTTCAGTCCGCAGTCTGGAGTCCAGAGTCTGTAGCAACTTTGAAGCTGTTTGTTCAGTTGGCAGAGGCGAGCACACACAAAAAGTGGTCAGTGGCAGCTAAATGGGAATGGTAAGACGAGTCCGAGATAGACTGGTCGCCAAGAGATACTCTTGGTGCCGCCGTCTTTTCCCCTTTTCCATCTAGTTACACTGGAAAATCCGTAGAAGGGCAATATTTTGAGGTTTATTAGTTGTAAGCTTTGAAGGAAACATTCTTACCATTTCAAATTTGTTATAATCATAAATTTATATATTAGTTATTTCTAAGTATACTAACGATTGTTGACTCTAAGCCATTAAGTGATTCCCAAATGTTTTCCAATGGAATTCAGACCCGAATTCCTGTGGAACACCCCTGATTATTACATATACCAAGTACCTTTTATTCTCCGCTCTTTCATTAATAAAGTTCTCAAAAATTTGCAATAATAATTCAAATACGATAAAATGATCAGAAATCTCAAGGCTCTTAGAAGTATGAGCTGGTATAGTGGTCTCCGATTTTTTCGAGTGCATCTGTGCTGGCGAAAGCCGCAGCCAAGGAGGCAGCCGTGGCAAGGCAAAGATGCTTTATTAATTTTAACCGTTTGCTGCGTGCCAGGCCAGGCAGCCTTCCTTTCCTCCTCCCCTCCCACTGTCTCTGTAACTGCCTTTGCGATGAAACTGCATCCCGAGCGAGGGGTGGAGGCTGGGACGCTGGGGTGCTAAGGAAAGCCAGGGCTGCTTAGGCGGCCAGGGTTGCCAAGGGGTCCGGTGGTAGTACGTGGCCGGCTGCTGTCGTGAGACAAGTTTATTTGGCTCAGTGCCGTGTTGACGTTTAATAAATTTACGAATTGTGGCCATGCGCGGCATGTGGCCAAGACATTGGCTTTGACTTTGGCTTTGGCATTGGGATGGCGATTGGCGATTGGACGATGGGAATGCCGCATTGGCAGTTAGACAAAGTACGTGCTGCCCCTGCAACTGCAAACAGTGAGGCAGAGACTCTGAGACAGCAGCTCCGATCGGCTGCAGCGGTTCAGAGTGGCTTCATCAATCTTGGCCAGAATGCCGGGCCAGTGCCAGTTGCTGGCGTTTTTAATGCGCCACATCAATCCCGGTATTAAGAGCAGCAGCAAGAACGAAAGCGAACCAGAAGGAACTTTTAATTTCTTTCGGATTTCGGATAGGAGAGACACACAGTCAGTGCACTCGAGCGATACAAGGAGCACTTCTGCCGTAATTAAAATCTCGAGTTCACTAAAAAAGGCGACGTCGCTTCGCTCCTGAGAGCTGGGCCCTTCGAGGGCTTCCAATGCTACGGAGTTGCAACAATCAAAAGATAAACTGCCGCCTGGCTGTTGCAGTTGCAACCCGGAGTCGCCACTGTTGCCTGCATTCATTGAAGTCCATTTAGACTGCAATTAAAAAACTCACAACTTATACGCGGGCTGCAGATAAAGGCAAGGCAAGGCTTCAAGTTCACTTAACTTTGGCATAAATGTGAGGCTTCCAGCTAAGGAATGCTCCAGCTCCAGCCCCAGCTCCAGCTATCTATGTATGTATCTCCTGTGTTTGTATCTGCATTGGGTGTATCTCGGCTTGGGCAACCTGTTCTGAACTTCAGATACGTCTGTCAGTACGGCAAAGGAAAAAAGTGAATTAAGTGAATAAGAAGAACATGTTTGTGAAAAATTGTGCGAATGCTTTAAATAATTAAGTAGGTGGACAGACAGTCTGGCGGAGAGCGAGGGAAAGTCGGAGTCAGCACTCGGAACAGGTTGGGGCATTGCAGCCCAATGTCGGGAGCTGAGCTTTGACATAGCTCCAGGGGTTAAGCATCCGTAATTCCAGCTAATGAGAAGAGAGCCCAGAAGCACTCTGCATTCTTGAGGAAAGTCCCGCATATGTAAGTAATTTTAATGAGATTCGAAGTGAAGGGGTCAGAATTTCGAGACACGTAGGATGCCACTACTTATAGGGAGAGAATAAAACAAATGCATTGCAATAGAGACGAAAATAGGTAGCAGAAAAGTCGAAAATATTAGGGGTACAGAAATCACTAGCGTTTTAAAATCACTTAAAAAGGAAACTGGGACTATGCTACAGATTGTGTCATCGTAAAAAGAACACATTTTCCCTGAATTTGGTTCCCTAAACAATTTATTACATTATTTAACTTTATGTCAACTTTTAAAATAATTTAAGAACCGTGACGAAATTGTTTATGTTTCGTTACAAGAGTATAAACTTAAAGTTCCCAATGTTGTATGCAGTTAATTTAAATTTCTTTTTGGGAAAGCTTGTGATTTATTACTGTGTCGATACACACAGTGTAATATTGTTTACTGTTACTGTAATGTAGTAACTTTTACAATAGTGTAGTTTGGTGTTCGTGTCCAAACCACATCAGAGTTAGCATAAAGTTGCCTTTGACAGTTCGTTTGGAACTCTCATGGCTGGTACACAGCGCATCTGAAATTCGTGGCGAGCTTCCCACACACTCGGCATAGCACAGGCAGTCCGATCGATCACTGACTTTCGATCGGTATCTGTCGCAGCTCCGCCTGCCCCGCACTCAACACTCAACACGCTGGCAGAGTCGAAGAAGACTAATGGCAGGAGCTTCTGCTGCTGACAACCAACTTAAAGGCAGCACATCCTGTGCTCCGTCAGCGGCTCCACTCAAATTCCAATAAACTGCAAAAATAACCGAAAGCGAGGAGAGGGGCATTTTGATTTTATTTATTTGGGGAAAAGTTCTGGCTTCATAAGGTCGTTTGTCGCACATGTTTACTTGCACTTGCAGTGGCCATAAATTAGATTGAAAACGGAATCACAACCGAACCCCAAACCGAAATCGACAACAAATCAATTTTGTGCTATTGCAGCAGAAAATGTTCCACCCCACACCCGGAGCTATCATACTCGTAGTTTTCAATTTTCCCATCATTGGCGAGCTGGCAAAGGCGAACTCAATTCGGAGTTTCCCGAACAGCTGGACACAATCTGTGCGGCCTTCGTCAGGGCGGAGGACTGCTTAGATGGCCAGTAAAAATGCCATTTCCGCTTGTTGCCGTAAAACTTTCTGCCAAAAGTATTCCGCTCGTAAAATTGCGTCTGACACATGCGAACAAAGTGTTGACTACTGTGAGCGAGGGGCTTGGGGATTGGATCGGACTGCGGACTTCGAACTTCGGCAATCGTTATTGCTGTTTAATAGTAGACAGCTTTTATGAGGACGGCCTCAGCGGTTGGGCCCTTTCCTTGAACGCTTTTCACACATCCATTAATTTACTTTGCCATCGACCGACCGAGCTGGGCAGGATAAAAGTGAGGAAATAAAAGCTGGCCATGGAAATAAAAGCCGCCAACCTGCAGGGCAATTTCAATTTCAAATTTTGTCAGGCCGCCGGAAAAGCCACCCTAGCTAGTCACCCCATAAAGAAATTAGGAAAACGCGAGTCAAAAAAAAAAAAAAAATCATACAAATCCTGTGGGGTAAGAGCGAGGGTTCACCTTCGATTCGAGGCAGAGACCTCAGAACATCCACATCCATCCCCACGTAATTGGGCAACGGTGCGTAACGCATGCACATTTATAAGAATTGCAAATAACTTTAAGCAAAGTTGTCAAGCTGCTTATCCCCCAGCTCATTGCCCTCCTCAGGCCCGCGAAGCTGGGTCCTGGCCACAGTTTTCCCTCTCCAGGATTTCCGTCTGCGGTCTCCTGGAGGGGAAGGGCGAGGGCCGCAAGGACGAAACTTGCCATCGTAAATGGCCAAGTCTCTGGGGTGGCATAAATGTTGGCCTTCGGACGCAGTCTTCGTCCTTGTTTTGCGACTTTCCCTGCCGCTCTTGAGCCTTAAGTGGCTGCATTATTGTCGGTCTTAACTTACACTAAAACTGATTGATTTTAATTTCCATGCGCTTACATTCATGGCGATACTTTTATTGGTATTTTGCTAGTTGATGGCCACTTTCATTGAGCGCGGTGTTAGGCCAAGTCTTTGTGAATCTATTGAAGCATTGATGGAAATATTTGATATGGTGAAAGGTTAAAGCCAGTCAAATAGCTATTTATACTATAAATGTAATTATAAGATCTAAAAGGTATTTATAGCCTTTTTACACAGCCGCTTAAAAGTCGCATTAACTTTTTTCCTGCTGCGCCTGTTTACACAGAGCACGAGTTGATGCGAATCCAGTAGGCGTACAGTGCTCTGCCTAACTAGTCGACATTTAACTATATAAAATGCTGTATAATTTAAATAGTACAAGTGGTATTTCAACCAATCTTTATGAAATGGCTCAAATAAATTGTGTCTTTTATATAATATAGTAAACAGCATGTTTGTTCGGTAGTGATTACTACTTCGGTGATTTGGACTGAACACTATATATGGCAGTTGTGGATTATTTATAATAAATGACACAAGCGCCAAAGCACAAAAATCACCTAAATGTGTAAAAATACTGAATACAAGTTAGTATGATTTTAGTATTTGTAGTTGATGCGGAGCTGATGCGACATTTTCTGTCCCTTTCTGACACATGTATTGCTTACGGAAAAAAAGTCGTTGCTGCGATTTTTGAGAGTCGAAGCAGATGCGCCTCTGTGTAAAAACACTATTAGGGAATTTCCCTTCACATTTCAGTTAAACTGAAATACATTTTTATTCAGTGTAATAAAATCAACAACTAAGTCAGTCAATGGATTCACTAACCATTACCATTAGATAAGTTTAAGGCCATTTCAATTAATTAACGATTTTTAACCGATTATTCAATTATATATTTATTCCAACTAACAAAGTAGAAGTAATATATTGGCTGCTCTTGAATACCACATACATACATACATACATACGAACATATGTAAAAATATAAATAAATAAATAAAAAAATTGACCGAATAAATAAACATAAAAGTTATTCATTTAAATATATTTCAAACGATGACTCTTTTTTCTTTTTAATTATTCGCTTTTAAGTGTTTGAATTATAAATAATGAATCAGCTCTTCTGATATTGTACGGTTGAATAAATTTTAGTCTATAGGCCCCTCTGGGCAACTATATTTTAACAGTTATTTAATTCGTTTATGACTAAGAAGCTAGTAGCATTTCGAACATAATCAAAATCTGAGGACTTTTATTTTTTATTATTAAAATTTTGTATATTCGAAAAAATGTATATGCCTTATCAACAAGGGTATAACAACTTTTGCGAATCGATGCTAGCTTCCTATCTGGTTTTGTTGAACACTGCAACAATAATGATAAATATCTAAAAATTATTGGTACTTATACACTTTAGAAATTAATATTAAAGTAAACGCATGATTTACTAAAAGCATTATTAAAATAAATATTTTTAAACATATATTTAACGTTTAGGCTGTACCACAAATAAAAAACGTTGTACTTAATGTGAACTTAATATTACATATTTTTTTAAATAGACTATTTTTTTTAACTTTTCATTTATAAAGTAATTTTGGTAGTTTATTCCTGGCAACGAAAAAGTGTCAATTGCCAAAGCATAACTGATTGCCGGTCAAAATAGCCCAAAGTGTTATTCCCCTGGCACCTGCTCCGCCAATCATAACAACAACAAGTCGCTTCGACTTGAGAAGGCGAAGAGAAGCACTCTCTTAGGCGCCGCACGCAACTCCTGCGAAGAGAGATTTTTGCAGGGCGCCGGCGCGTATGCAACGCGGTTCGAGGCTTCGGTTGCGAGCGGACCAAAATCAAAACAAAGCGGTACGGACACACGAACGCCCACGCTCCGGCGGTTCGAGGCCAGACCTGGAGTCGCCGGGAGCCGCGAACATCCTGCCAGACTGCCGGGCTCCAGTGGCGGAGTTCAGTTGCTGTTTGCTAGCGCGGCTCTACACAACGTGCGGCGGATAAAAAGTCCTCTCGACTCCGTTCGATTCCATCGAGCTCCCCCAATTTCGAACTACGCGTCCTCCTGGAGAAGGGTTCTCTAATGAATTCCAGTCCACGTGCCCGTCGCGCGACGCGTGTGCATAATTGAATAACGAAGGTGAAGATTGAAAATTGAAATGCTAACAAATTGAATTTGTCGGTCGACGCTTTGTCCTCGAGTTTCGAATTAAATTTCGGTTTGCCTCGCCGCGCAAATTGCTTAACGAGCCAGTGAAAGTCTTAACAAGAAGTCCCGCAGAAAGTACGTGCGGCGGCGGAATATCTAATTGGATTAGAAGTCAACCAACTCGGGGATTCCCCTCCGAGCGAGTTTGGTAAGCGCAATGAACTGTCAGATGCCCAGTGCAAGTGTGTCTCAACTGGCCATCAAGTGGCCAAATGGCCGAGTTGGCCAAGGCGCCCAGCCATTGTGATGGCCAAAAGCCTAAGCTGATGGGCGTCTAATTGTTGAGATGGAGGTCGTGGTAATGAGTCAGGAAGGTGTCATGTGATATGAATGCCTAATTCGCAGGACTTCCTGCCTCACTTTGAAACCAGAGACGCCCATGCCAGGGATATTGGCGCAATGACTAAAAGGCGATGAATAGGAATTAATGTGCGGAACAATCAAATTTTCGAGAGGAGGGCAAATAACAAACGTTCAATAACTTAGGGTTTGGTTCTTCAATAAAGTAAATGTAATTTCAAAACGGTAAATTCTGCTTTGAAATCCCTAAAAAGTTTAAGTTTTTTTTTATTATTCTGAGCTATACTAAGATTAAGCAAAGTATTACATTTTTTATTTGCTCTTCTGTTTGTATACTTTAAATTTTATTAGTGAATTAAATCATGAAAATCATAAATAATGAAAACGTGTGCTAAACAACTTTCATTATTTTTTACGATAACAACTAGATAAAAACCTATAAATATCTCTATATATAGAGATTAACCAAAAAATTTTTTTCCCCCTCTTCATTACTCATCCATGTTTACACATTATAATTTTTTTTTTTTTAAACGTAAGATCGATAACAAATTAAGTGCTTAACTTGAAGTTAAATTTCAAAAACGCTTGAAAGATGTATTTTATACAGACTGCCTTCATTTTTAAAATGTACAAATTTGTATGAATGCTTCTACCGAACACAATTTCCTTTATGCAGTGAAAGCCAAAAATGAATGCTTAAATAATATGCATCTAATGTATACCAATTAGAGATTATCCAGATCTTAGAGTACAGTGGAGAAGATATGCTAAAGTGTTAACAGTTTCACCGAAAGTTTGAAATATTTTGATTACAAATATGCTAAAAAATCAAACAATTTTTAACTTTACGAACTATGTGATTCATAAATTAAATAATAAATTCCATACTTGTGTGTGAACTTAATTTTTGTTTATCCCAGTAGAAGTAGAGCAATCTTCAACGTACAGGATACAGTAAAATCCTTTCCTTAACAAATTCAAAGGAAGTAAAAGTAGAAGCACGTATTTTTCTGCAAAGCTGAAATTTTGTTTATATTTAAATATTAAGATATTTCCAAAATCCAAAATTGAAATTTATATAACAAAGCTGTTAAGATGCCACGATATATGTAAATACCAAGCTCGCACCTTCAGCTGACGAGCTATGAAAGGCAGTAAAACCCGAAAACAAATTAAATTCATTCGTTAATTACCTTCTTTATGAGCCATCATAAGCACCCGGCTTATCTGTGCCTGGGCTCCCCAGATTTGGAAGGCCCAGCGCGATTCCCCCTGGCAATTGAATGAGGCAGCTCTTCCAGGAACCACAATTGTGTCGTTACCACTTACCGAACTACAACTACTACAACTAGAAAGTACAATTTATTTTAATTTAGCCACTCTGCTTGGCAACTATTCAACGGCACGGGGCTGCGACACGCCCACTCCGAGCGATGAGCCCGGCATTATAAATATATATTATGCAAATGCAGGACGCAGGGAAAAGAATGGCGAGGAGAGCTCTCGAAGCGACACCTAATAATGAATACTAATTCGCTCATTAGGGCGTGATGACGTTGTCGGGAAGGCATTACTTCCACTTAGCCGGGGCAGACTTTTCACCTGCTTAAAGCAAAAGTTTCCCCTGTCACTCATGTGAATTATTAAAGTTAATTAAGTGAGTGTGACACCGTCGGAATGCGAAAAACCTACCATCTCACATGAGAGTTTATGGGTACGGCAGTGCTGACTCTTTGTCCTTTTCCTGAATAAGTCGATATTTTACTGAAGGATCTCAGGATCTTATATTGCTCATCTAGTTTCATTTATAATTCTTATTTCATTAATACCTTAAATATTTTGATGGAAATCCGCTTAAAGTTATAAACAAAACATCTTTAAATAAACAAGATTTCAAAGAGAGTTCTGAAGCATATCTGCTTATTTAGCTTCTTTGCTTCAATTTGCCTTGCCTTTGAGATAGCTTGCTGGCAGCTCTAGCGTGGAGTTCTTGCTGGTGGCTGGAGATAATTAAGAATTTAATTATTTACGCCCCCACACCCACGCACATACATTGCAATGTTTATTAGCTTAGACACACACTCGTCGCACTTACGTAAACGGAAGGCTCTCTGCCTGATTTGATGGCGGCAAGTCCTTGGAGCGGTCGGGCTCAATTCAATATTCATAATTCTTCATGAAAGCTTAGCGATTTTCGGGGTTGAGCCGAATCCCCGGGCAGGGTGCAGTTTTCAGCTGGTTTGCACTTTTCATTGTGTCGTCTGCTGGATGGGATGACAAAGGCTGAGTGTTTGCCTTTGGGCTTTCCTTTTACGAGTATTTGTTTGCTCCTAATTGGGGTGTTGGTTCGTGTTTATCGAGCCCAACCAGTCCAGTTCACCTCGGCTCGGTTCATAGCCATTGCCATTTAATTATGTGCACAATTACCCTCCCTCCGACTTCAAATTCCCTCCCCGCCCCTTGTTTACTATTGGCTTTGTGTGCTGAAATTCCGCTGCAAGTGACCGCTGCTGTTGTCGATTTTACGGCATATTCCGATGCATCATCGTTGGCGAATGCTGACAATGCAGCCTTTCACTTTCGTTTTTACGCCAGCGATGGGGCAAAAAGTGTTGGCAAATTACCGCGGCCTGTCAACAAGTTGTTTGACAAATGAGCAAACAATATTGCCATATAGCGCTGATTTAATTGCTGCCATTGGCTTTCAAATAAAACCAAATATGTCCGCCCCAAAAGTAGGCAACGCTCATGCGAGTGCTGCACAAAGCTAATTAGACGGCTAAAACAAGAAAAACCTGGCTGGAAGCGATTAAAAATGAGTACGTCTTCCACAAATCGTTGGCCTAATAGGGCTAGAAGACGTCCAACCAATGTGGTGAATAATAAAGTCCAAAAAAGTTTTACTTAATATCAATGAAACTGACAGCTATTATTATGAGGCTGCCAGTATTAAATTCAGCGCCAAGGCACTTTATTTAAAGTCTATTTATATTTGAGAGAATATAAAATATAGCCAAGAATAAAATATAAATCATATCTCTTAAAACCTTTAAAGTCATTTTGGATAATAGTTGCGGCATTTTAAAATATTATTATATAAATATTAATATTAATTTCCAAGTTTCGACTCTAGTGTCAAGCTAACCGGTTGTGTTCATTTTAAAGCTCCCGAATTTCTTAAAATTTGTATATAAAATTTTTCTCCAAATTTTTCGGATATTTTGGATACAACTTTGTGTTGTGTTTTGTCGGCCTTGCCCACGTTCTTGGCAGGCTGGCTGTTGCGCGTAACTTAATTTCTTTAATTTTTCTTAGTTCCGTGTACAATGGCGGATACTAATACCTTGCCGGGGAAGGATGTATACTACTTTCAAGGTACCTCTGAGACTGAGAGTCGTATGATTCAACCCAATGAACAACAAGTTCCGAAACTATCAGCTTCCGCTAAAAGCAAGATATCCCGACCTCCAGTTAAAACTGAAGATGTAATTAAAGAAGCTGTAGTTCAGGCTTCTAAGAATGGCAAGGCGACTGCTTTTGATGCCAATAGGTGCCTAAGTGATGATGATATGGATATGGAACCGGACTGCTCCGTAAATTCTAGCCCTAAATGGATAAGCAAGAGTGCTGCTGACGAGGAGCGCTTTACTCAAGTAAGGAATCTCAGGAAAAGGCGAAATCTTGAAGAAATCGGCGATCATAAGTCATTGCAGCTGAAGAGTCTTCCAAACGGAGAAAAGAAATCTTATATTGGCAAGAATAATAGCTTCGCCATTCTGTCTGATGATGATGAGAATGACACAATCATTCCCGGTAATACTGGTGATACAATCTACTCGGCTGAAGCTTCGCAACCCAGAACCAACAAACGGGATCCCCGTCCCCACCCTTTCTTTTGAGGGTATTACGGATATCAAAGAACTGATTGCCCTACTATCTCGGGTGACGACTGGATTTCGTCTTAAAACGACTGGGCGATCCTCCTGCCGAATAACTGTGGATGATGGAAATGTATACAGAAAAGTTCAAAACTTTTTAAGGATAAGGGATTCCCTTCAGTACCTATCAGTTTAAAAATGAGCGAGCTTTTCGAATCGTTATCAAAGGTCTTAATGCATCAACCGAGACTAGTGAAATAATTGCTAGACTCAAAGAACTGGGGCACAACCCCGAAATGTTTACAACCCCTATGGTGAGAATGGTAAGGGAAAGCGCGACATGTTCTTTGTAGAATTAGAACCTGCAAGGAACAACAAGGATGTATATGACATTCGAGTCATTGACTACCAGGTGGTGAAAGTAGAACCTCAACAACCCAGAAAGGGCCCTTAAGATGTTTTCAATGCCAATTATTTGGGCATTCGAAAAACTTTGTTCATTTTCACCGAAGTGTGCCCGATGTGCTGGTGACCATAACACAAACGAGAAGGAAAAGTGCCCCGCTGTGCAAGAGGAACAGCTCAAATGTATAAACTGTGGCTCCAATCATAGTGCGTCCTCACGCAGTTGTCCCGCCTACCTGGAGCATTCCCAGAGGCGCAAGTCCATTGGCTCAACGAACCAACGAACTCAAAAGCGTCCAGATTTTCAACCTGCTCCGCCGCCGGCTCAGAATGCTTGGTTTACATCTAGTCTTCCAATTTCATCAAACCAACAATCAATGGAATCTAACTCCTGCCAAAATGTGCATTCAATAAGCCAGCCCCATATTGGAACTGACAGGAAGACTCCCTCAATTGAACAACCTGCTCAAGACAGACTACTGAAATTCATTAATGATTTACAGAAGCAGCAGGAAGCTGCTGCAATATCACAAGCGGCTGCGATCGACAAGCTTCTGCTGCGCTTCGATCAAATGATGTCGGTGATGACGGCGACAATACAAATGTTACAGAGCGTGATGTCTAAACACGCCAGTCCCTTGGAGTCAACGCGTTGCGATGACTAATTACGGGATAAATATAGTTATGTGGAACGCCAACAACTTAGTTGGCAAATCCCTAGAGGTTGAGCTTCTCCTCCAGGAACGCAACATTGACATCCTGCTGATCTCTGAAACACATTTTACCAGCCGTTCTTTCTTCCGTGTTCATGGATATGCAGTACACTGTGCCAACCACCCCGATGATCGACATCGTGGAGGTGCTGCAATCATCATTAAATCCTCCTTGGACTATAACCTGAGTGCCTCAATATCGGAACCCCACCTGCAAGCCATTTCCATAAATTTGGTCACCACACTTGGAAGAATTTCGTTTGGTGCTGTTTACTGTCCTCCTGGTCACCGTCACTCTTGGTCAGCTGAGCAATATCTTCGCCTGTTTGGCTCTATGGGCAGTCGCTTTGTAATTGGAGGGGATTGGAATGCGCACCACAGCTTCTGGGGATGCAGACGCTCCTGCCCTCGGGGAAATACTCTGATGTCCGTTGTCTCTAGCTCAACCATGCAGATTCTGGCTACCGGGGACCTACGCACTTTCCTTGGAATAATGATCATCTACCGACAGCCATTGACTTTGCAGTGTATAGAGGCATTCCGTGCAGCCACCTTGCCATTTCGGAGTGCTCGGGCCTTTCCTCTGACCACATTCCGCTCCTGATATATTTCTGCGTTGCTGCCTATCAGGTCGTTCCTAAAACCAGGCTTTTGCCTCGGGGATCAGACACAAGAAGTTTTAGTGCCAGACTTTCTGCACTGACTGAAAATAACCCATCACTTGTAACGGCGGATGACATTGATTCTTTTGCTCAGGACTTAGTAGACAAAATTCATCAAGCTGCCCCTCCTGCTAGATGTATATCTATTCCTCCGCCATCCTGGACATCATCAAAGCCAGAAATTGCAGCCTTGGCCAGGAAGGGTCATGCACTCCGTCGTACCTGGATGAGGACAAGGCATACTATCGATTTAGCTAGGTGGAAGGCATCTGTCTCAGAACTTAGGAAAGTTCTCCGCTTGGCTAAGTCGGAATTTTTCGTAAATCATCTCAATGCCATCGATCCTAACCAGGATCATGGGTTTGCTTTATGGAAATGCACCCGAAACCTAAAAAGGCAGCCACTTCCCAGGTTTTCTCTTAAACGAAGCGATGGTACTTGGGCTCACAGCGATTCCGCTATTGCTGAAGTATTTGCAGGCGATCTGGAGAGACGCTTTACTCCGTTTGATTTTGCAACAAGCCAGGAGACCCAAACAACAATCTCTAGGTTTGGGCTCTCCTTTGGTTCTCCTGTTGCTGTGCGGCCTGTGGATCAAGATGAGGTACGTGATCATATTAAGCGACTGGTTCCCACTAAGGCTCCTGGCATGGATGCAATTGATGGTAGAGTAGCAAAGGCACTTCCTAGCTCTGTTATTGCACAGCTCTGCCTTCTCTTTAATGCTTCCCTTAACCTTGGCCATTTTCCATCCCCTGGAAACGTGCACTTGTCACAATGGTCCATAAGAAAGGGAAAGACCCGTGCACACCAGAATCTTACAGGCCGATAAGTCTCCTGTCCACTTTCTCCAAGATATTCGAGCGGATCGTGCTTGCTCGGTTGCTGAATATTGACGCCTTCATGGACGCTCTGCCGGGCCACCAATTTGGCTTCCGAAGTCGCCATAGCGCTATTGAGCAAGTTCACAGAGTGGTTAACCACATTCTGAGTGCTTTAGAAGATCGCAAATACTGTTCAGCTGTATTTCTAGACGTACGGCAGGCCTTTGACAGGGTTTGGCATGAAGGTCTATTTTACAAATTAATGCCGCTTTTACCTGAGGGACTCTGGAAGCTTATTGTGTCATTTCTGGATAACAGGAAGTTTTCCGTTGAGATCCGTGGACATCGTTCGGAACTACGCCCAATCCATGCTGGTGTACCTCAGGGCAGTGTTCTTGGCCCGGTACTGTACACACTTTACACATCGGATCTTCCAAGCCCCATTGCTCGTGGTACTCTTCTAGCAACCTACGCAGATGACACTGCTTTTCTAGCTGCTGGCAGCACCCCATATCGGCTTCCAATCGTGTCCAGACATTCTTGGACGAATTCGAATGTTGGGCATCTCGATGGAACATAGCGCTTAACATTGAAAAGACACAGCACGCCACTTTCGCCCTTCGGCCTGGCCGCTCACGTGCCCTTTATATGGATGGGAAAAGACTAAAGCATGAGGATAAGGTTACGTACCTTGGCGTAACCCTAGACCGCCGACTTTGCTGGAAGGGGCAGATTGACCGAGTCTGCGGATCAGCAAGGACAAAACTTGAAAAATGGATTGGCTCCTTCGTTCTGATAGCGGTCTATCACTCCATGCCAAGGTGCGATTATTTAAAGCCATTGTCCTTCCGACACTGAACTGGGGGGATTACATGCTGGGGCACCGCTTGTGACTCTTCACTTAAAAGGGTGCAAACATGCATAACGAAGGCTCTGAGAAGGATGCTGGGAGTTAAGTGGCACCACTACGTACACAATGACACGCTATTTCAAGACACAGGAATACCAACTGTAACAGAAACAATTTCATCATTTGCAAACCGATACAGAGACCGCCTGCTAGCGCATACCAACCGTTTGGCAAGACACCTTGCCACCCCGTTAGGCCGAAGACGTCTGCGCAGAAGACACCCTGCGGACCTATGGATACTCGGCCGAGACAGACATGGACGATTACTTTAACACCATATAATCACACATAAAATGCCCCAAAGTGGCGCTCTTTCCCACCCGCAGTTTCCGGGATCTATAGTTACTATTAATCAAACACGAAAACAAGAGCTACTCTTGTGAAGCGTGATAATTAAACTTACAAAAAAAAAAAAAAAATTAATTTCCAACTATATTACGTTAAATGAAAATGTATTTATGTATATGTAGTAAATGTTTCCGACTTATTTTATAAGTTCTTTATTTGTCTGTAAATAACTTATAAAGCCATCACAAATTATTCCTTTCTTTTCAAAGCATATATTTTACATTTTATTTGCTAAAATATACAGTTTACAAATAGAGTTATCCTTCTGTACCGCAGTCTGCCTTGAATTCAGTTGGCCTAAGCTGCACACCCAGAAAAAAAAAAATTCCTAAAATTTTAGGAATTGGCGATTCATTGCCTAAAAGTTTATTTTTAGGCAATAATGGCCTAAAAAATGGGTCATAATGCCAAAATGCCATATTTTTAGGCCATGGGATGCCTAAAATTTTTCTCTCGCTTGTGTGCATTTAATTCCCAACTGGTTCTAACATCCCTGGCATGGTGTGACGGTTAACGGCCAACTCTTAGATATGTTTTTGCTACGGATGTAGCAAGTCTCTACTGCAACAGTAAAAATAAATACTGTATGCATTTTGGAATACACATTTATTATTTTAAATGGTTGTATTAATATATAAAATCAATATTACATAAAAATCAAGTTTTAGGCTTATATTTGCCTAAAAATGAAGTTTTAGGACAAAAATTGCCTATAATTTAGGCCTGCTTCTATCATGATACAACTACAGAAGGTAGTCCAGTCGGCAAAACTGTAGTCGCAAGATATAAGAGAGTGAGAGAGTGTTGAATAATGAGTGTGAGTGAAACGGCTATACAGTGTGTCGATTAACCCTACACGGTGCATGGGGTTAAAAGAAGCCTTAGTAATGACAAGAGTTGTAGTGTTTACAATCTAATTTTTATTAATTTTGAATTTGACATAATTTTTTGCTTTTGTTTTTGAACGAATATTCTTTTGTTTAAATTCTTAATTCTAAAGTAAATTCTAATTTTAAAGTAAAATTTTTTTATATGTAATTTAACATTGACCTGCTCAGCGGCTTTTAACAAAACATATTTTAAATTATTTGTTATTGAAAATTTGTCTTTGACAATGTGTAAAAATATTCTTTCTAATTGTTTTATTTGGTCTTTAAATGTCGATGAAGGTTTGATGAGTCCTCCATGCGACACCTCATCTACGTATGTAAATGTAGACTCTTTGGCAATCTCACCAGACAAATTCAATTTGTTAATCACGTAGCCTGCTAGGTATTCGAGTGCATCCTCCGTCAACTCGTCTATATCACATTCTGCTGCTATGCTGTCACTCACTTCACCAAATTCTAAATTGTAATCTTCATCATACTCGTTCTCCTTGTTGTCATTTTGGACGGTTTGAGAAAAGTCCAGATTCAACCACTCATCGGAATCGTCCTGCTCAACATTTTGGTTGTTTGACAACAATTCTGTATTCTTAGCTAAATAAGATTTTAAGATTATTAATAACTGATAATAAATTAAAAAATACATAAAGGACAACACAAAAAATGGGACAGCACAAACATTGACACATTGCTAGAAAAAAGAGCTAAACATTAGACAATTAGTTTTTTTAGTATTAAACAACTACTAATCGGTTATTGTTGTCATACCTGTTATATACTTTCTTAACCTATACTTAAACTGCAGGGGCGTTGGATGGTCAAACTGTCCGCCTCTCGAGCGCATGGCTCCAAAAAAGTTTTCAAGAATGTCTTGGTTAAGACGACTTGTTAAAATGTACTCCAGACCATACTTTTCCGCAAGGTAGCTATGCAAACCGTCAAGGGAGACATTGTTAACCAAAATGCCTTTTTGGAAGGGCAGCATATAAGTGCCAGCAATGTTCTTGGCATCCATAATCTTGGACATTTTAGCCAAAATGCCTCGTTGGATGCTTAGCTGCTTTCCGTAAGGCTGCGTCGTTTGAATAGAATTAGCTGTTGACAATTTACTATTAAATATGTCGAACCAATCGTTCACCAGATTAAAGAAATCTGCGGTTTCGCACGGGTTCTCTACATCATTCCCCAACGCATAGCAACGTCTAATAGAGCTGGCGGTTGTGTGGGAGAAAAGTTGAGTTGCCAATTTCACCTTTTGTTTAGCCAGCGAGCCAACATTGATATGATTATCCGTAATCTTATATAGTACCGACACGTCGGACTTGGCACAGTACCGAATTGTCTGCTGGATTGTCGTCTTTGTTAAATTAGTTCCGTTGATGTTTAATCCGGATGTGATGTAATGGTTACGAATTAACTTAACCAGATGTGGTGTGTCCGAAAAGACAAATACTTTCAAATGCGCATCCGCTGGATGGCTAAACCAGGTTTTTGCTAAAAGTACAAATAAATTAAAATTTTTGTCATGTACTCATTTATATAAAAGACTTACTCTCCGATATACCAAGCTGTCTCCATAGTTTTTGATTCCCACTGCCCAAATCTGACACAATAGCTACTACATGGAAACCTTTCTTGTGCAGCTTTATTAAAATTGAGTGCAGAGTATTCTCGTCCATTGCAGCGTTGAAATCGAAGAATATTGGTTGCTTCCACGATTTCTTCAAACCACGTACTATAGCCATTTGCACGTAGTTGCTTGGCTCATAGACAACGTCCGCTGAGCTGTCATATTCATAGGCTGCAGCAACCTTCATTTCGTCGAAGGACAAGACGCAGAGCTTATCCACTTCTGGCATGTCGTCATTTTCCATCAAATCAATCACGACATCAAGAGTTCCTGGCGTTATATTTACATTAGACAACCAGTTGTATAATGTGGACCGACACGGCAAAGGAAAACCTTTCTTGTATAAGTGGTTGTACGCTCGTGGACCCGCGGTATGAAGGCATATCGCTGCAGACATGTCGGTTGCATTAAAAACAGTCCGTTTTCCGCCACTCTTCAAAATATTTATTTGTGTGTTTGTAAATATTTTGCCAAGAGATCTTTCAAGGTCCTTATAATCATCTACTTGCTGCTGAAGTTCCTGATTGGTCCTTTCCAAAAGAGCTATTTTTTCTTTTAGACTCTTGTTTTCCATGTGAATGGCACGGTCTATCGCTTTATCACTAAATCACAAACACATTTTTTTTTTTACATTTTTAATATTTTTAACACAGTTAACTTACACTGTTTGGGTGCACGCATTAGCGTAGCCTAATTTAACAAAATTTTGTTCAGGCTCTGGCTCTCTTTGCGGAACAGCATCTTCGTTCAGTCGTCTTCTTTTGAGTGGCTGCCCTGCGTCGGACAACGACTTCCACTGCGAATCACCAAAATGAGTATCGCAAATTCTTGCGCTGTCAACAAAACTGCAGCCCAGCGACTGCTCCCATATAGCTCTTTTAGTAGGGCATTTTGGGACAATTCTAAACCGCACTCCTAGCACGTGCTTGCGACAGAAACTGCAGTACGGCATTTTTTTCTTTGCGGACAAGGGTTAAAGATTTGAAAAAAATTCGTCCGCAGACAACCTTTCTGTTCGACAAGCAAGCACGCACTGAAATTTTGCAACTCAAAACCGAACGACTTCGGCAGCCGAGTGGACTACCTTCGGTAGTTGTATCATGGCTTCTATGGCCTAAAAATATGGCATTTTGGACAATTTTTAGGCAATGACTGCCTCGACTTCCGTTTTAGGTCAAATGGACTAAAATTTTAGGGAATTTGGCAGCTTTTTAGTCCATAATTTTTTCTGGGTGCATTAAGACATCTTGGGAAACATCGGAAAATTCTCATTTTCTTCCGGTCCCCCAAAGGGAGACTTACTACGTCTCATTAACGCGCATTTTTGACCGAAAATTAAGCGTTGAAAAGAAATATCAAATCGATTAAGTCAATGGTATAGGTAAGAGGATCTATACTTAAAAAAAAGTTTGCACATTTATGTATATGATATTTTTACTGCTTCATAGAATAACAATTGGCTTCTGCTTTTACATTCAAAAATAATAAAACAAAAAACAAGAGAGGAAGCAAACTTTACCAAGCCGAAGTCTATATACTCTTGCAGATAATAATACAACTAATATTCATAGACCTTATATATGGTTTAAGGTTTAATCCAATATCTTTAAGGACAAAAAAAGGGTGACATCTTAAAAAAAAAACGAAAATCGAAAAAATGTGCCCCTATGACAGCTATATAATATAGTAGTCCGATCTGGCCAGCTCCAACTTATACACTAATGGGAATAGAAAGAAGTCTATATGCGATGTTTCATTCAGATAGGTAAGAAACTAAGAGATTAGTTTGCGTAGAAACGGACAGACGGAAATTGATAGATCGACTCGGCTGGTGATGCTGATCAAAAGTATCTACTTTATGTGGTCGGAGATGCTTCGCAAACTTCGCAAACTTCTGACTAAAATTATAATACCCTTCAAGGGTATAAGAAATACTACGTTTATTCAGGAGACATTATAGTAACGTAAATTCTGCGGATGAATCTAAAACGAAATGCTAAAGAGTAAAAAATACAATTGCTTACTTGGCTTACCTTCTTTGCCTGCCGCTGACAGAAGCTGTGGAGTCGCGAAATGTTTGTCAAATTAAAAACACAAACTGGTGCCGTCTCCGCCCCTTTTTCTGGGAGGGCGTGAAAATCACCAGCGTCGGGTGGGGAAAACGCACCACGCATCCACTGGGGACATTGGCGGGTGAAAGCGACAGCGACAGCGACAGCAACAGCATCACGTGGCAACAACAATGCCATAAATAACAAAGCCAAAGGGGATGGTGAGATGGGGTGGGGTAAGGCGAGGCGGAAGGAAGGCGACAGGTGCAGACGGGCAGGGTGGAGATGGGAGGTAACTGGGTGAATGTACCATTAGAAGTGCAGCAACAGTCGCCATTGACAAGGCAACGTTCACTGGGAAAAAAGTGCGATTTTAATTCATTTCTAAGGATAGAACTTTGTTTGCTTCACTTTTTCTTTAAAGTTGAGACTTGTTTTACAAGCATTATCGATAAAAGATTTAATGCTTGTCCCTGACAAGATATCTGCGAGTTCTTGGCAACTTAAGATTTAAATTGCAAAAATAAACCGACTAGACCTTGGGTCTACCAGAAGCTCTCTGCATAACCAGACTTTTTGTTTTGCTTTAAAAATGACTTGTATCCCTTTAAAATATTACCTGAGTAGGTGTCACACCATCAGAGTAATTCGACAGAATACCTTGCTAAATAATATTATATTGAAAGCACTTAAAGTTATAGAAAACAAAAAAGCTTAATAGTGCGAGTCTCTTTCATGGAGTTAAACAACATTTTTTAGCGAACTATAAGCTAGAAAAATGGATTACAAATGAGAAGAAATATGTTGTCCAAACTTACAACTGGGCTTGATATAATTATTGTATATAGCTCTTTACTAGAAATTTCATTTATTTTTTTGCCTGTACAGTCAAATAATGGAGAGAAGAGTGAACGAGCAGGGAAACCAGGACAAGGGCACGGGATGTATGCAAGAAAATATTTACAATCAAGTCGATTAACAAAAGGAAACCTTGTGACGCGCACTTTGAATTTTTTTTTGTTCTTTCTGGCTTTGTGACTGGGCTTTCTTCTTTTTACTCTCCCCGCCGGCTGGTGGCTTTCCCCGCTCCTATTTTCGTTTTGCTTTTTTAATTAAAAATCAGTAGACTCACGGAGCCTCTTCAGCTGCCGACTGTCATCAGCGCCATTTGGCAAATCAACGTAATCATTGCAACTCCCGTTGCTTTTCCAACTCCCCTCGCACGAAAACACTCGTATTTTTCATAAATATTACGAGGCAGCACTTGAGATTTCTTGCCACATTTCCCCGCCAGCAACGACAATTCATAAGCAGCGGCGGCGACGTCATCATTAGGGAAACATTTGCCGCCTACGCGTGTGAGTGTGGGGTGAATGGCAGCTCCTGCTGCTTTCTCCGTGCTCCCAGCCACCGATCCACTCCTCCCATCCCGGCCCTGTGCTTATTGTCTTAAGAGGAAGTCAGCGGAGACGGAGGAGCAGGCACAGCCGCCGAGATTGGCAAGCGGATTGGGGCCACGCATCTCGCTTTTCATAAAAAAGGCTCCCCGTTGCCGGCTTTCTGCTGTTGGGGCGGATGTAGCTATAGAATCGCATGACGGGTTACTGTGGTTAGGACAAAATGCAGAAAAATTAGAATTTAATATAACTAACTATATAACTAACTAACTATATATAATATATTTAAAGAACTAATATGACTTATGAAATAATTTCAGAACAATCACACTTAAGTCAAAGAAATACACTAAAATACTTTAAAGCCAATTTCCTATATTATTTTGCAAAGTTTTTTAAAGTCTCTGTCCAAATTAAGTGTATTTCTTAAGTTACCCTTTAGAATTTCCTTCGTATTTCGTAATAGAACCCCTTTAAAAACTTAGCACATTATGGATGTCCTAATGGATCTATTCAGAGGGTTTCTACACCCAGAAAAATATAAATTTGAAACATTTTATTTTATTACATTTTATTTGATTATATAATGATTGCAATAATGGCCTTAAAATTGCTTTTTTAGCCTGTTTAACAGAATACTATATTTAAAGCAAATATTACCTTAATTTTAAGCCATAAATTAAAGTAATAAGTGTAGTATTACCGAAATAATTTAATTTTGGGCAACATTGCCTAAAACTTAGGCTTCTATTGCCTTAAAAAACAATTTAAGGTTTCTATTGCCTAAACATTTAGTTTTAGGCATTGTATTGCCTATAAATAATATTGTCTAAATTTTTAGGCAAAATATTTCACGACGTTTATTAAAGGTTAAATGACATTCAATTTTAGGAAATTTTTATTATTATTGTTATTTTCTGTGTGTTTGTAGGGTATTTAAGAAAATCTGAAGAAATTTGTAAATATGTTATATATTTAATTTATTAATACCCAACCTTATACCTTTAAATGTTAAAATAAACTTAAACCATACGACATATTTTTTAACAGTTTTGACAGCTGATTTTCTGTTCGGACCCACAGTGCCTTCATTGTTCAGCGAGCAATTGCAGCGAGCTTTGCTTTTTCTGCGTTCTGTGCCCATCCGCCCCTTTCAAGTGCTTACGCCGCCTGTTTTCTCTTTCCCTTTCTCCGGTCTCTGGTTCTTACCCATATATATTTTGCAATTTTTCACTTTACGACTTTCACGTTGTTTATGCAAATAGGCGAAAACGCTATTTGAATTTAGCAGAAAAAGAATTATGATAACGCGATTGTCAACGGCAGTCTTGATTTTATTTTATTTCCTCATTTTTCTCAGTCCTTCCGCGGAGACACAGTTATGATTACGACAGGGCGCCATGTTGGGCGAAATATTAACAACAACTACGGTGCCGCTCGGGCGCCGCCCTCCGCGCGACACGTGCTACAAGCCGCACAACAGTTGCTGTTATTGCTCCCGTTGCTGTTTCGGTTTTACAAAGTGTAAATTGTTTTAATACCTTTTAGTGCTGCACGGCGCCATCTTGCCCCGCGTAGTGGCGGCAGCTGCGCCAAACTGGCTGCCCGCCCCTCACTCCGTGGCGAACTTTTGACTTACACGTGTACGCTGCACGTTCAAATCTCAACTTTTACGACCTCTGCAGGATATTATCGTTGTTGTTTTACTAGCGTCACTTCTGCGTTTGTTTTTCCTCCTTTTCGCTTCTGCAATGACGCTGACTTTTACCTGTTGTCCACACACACCTGGGGGTAAGACTTGCACTTTAAAAATAATAAGGTTGCCCCTAACGAATTTTATGCATTTAATACCTCAAAATGTACTTTATTTTGTGCCATAGGAATGATGGCGGAATGAAAATACAAAAAATTGTAACTTTTCTGTTTTTCCACGTATTTCTATAAATTTCGAGATATTGGAGGTTTTTTACGGTTGTAGAACTACGGTTCAAATTTCATTAAGATTGTCCAATTGTCCAAATTATTATATAGCTAATTTATATGAACATGTTAAAATCTACATGTAAATGTAAAATGTGTACGTAAATGTTATAGAAATTTACAAACTTCTATATTTTTTTAATTTTACCAAAATGGATAGATTTTTAATGATTTAATTGCATACTGCAAGGGGCAAGGGTATACAAACTTCGGTTTACCGAAATAAGATTTCTTTCGTTATAAATTTGGAAAGTTATGAAAAATGCATAACATAGCTATAGCCTTGAAAATCGAGTCAATATGCATTAAACTTACTTTTGGGGACGTTTTCTAATATTTTTGACTTTATTTGGGTGATTTACAATAGTACCCAGCATTTTTAAGGACACAGTCTACTGTTTCTTTCTTATTTATTTAATATTATTTGACTGATATTTATCATTTAAATAAAATAAGAGCTAGCTTAAAAATACCCAATTAATATAAGACAAAATTAATATTATCTATTAATCATGGCGGATCCCGAAAATATTCCTCAGGTGGAGGAAGGACTTGTGCTTAAATCTTCTTGCAATCTGTAATAATATTTTCCTGTGTAGTCATTTCCACCTGCCGGCTGGGATCTGCCAGGTACTTTCGCTGACATTTCTCCAGCTGGAGACTGCATGTCTCAGTTTTAATCAAAATTGTTTCATGAATTGTTCAGTTGTTCCAACTGTCAAATAAAGTTTTGACGCCCCCTCTTTTTCGGGCGAAACTCCGGGCAATTAAAATACTTTGGCACTCACTTTGCCTATTTCGTTTGCTTTCTGTCGTTGACTGTTCTCTGTCCTCTGTTCTCCGTCTCGCTCTCAATTAGTTGGGCAATTTCGTTCGTCACTCTGTGGAGTGGCAAAAAAGAGCGCTAATATTCAGCATTAAATGCGTAAAATTAATTTATTTACTTTCGACTCTCATTACAGTTGGCCAAACAGTTTGTTCAGAAGCGAGCTACGCAATGGCAACGCAGCTGGGAGCTAAGTTTTAAAAGTAAGTTGAGAACTTTAAATGTGATTTACTAAGGGGTAAAGTTAGAGCAACTAAATGTTTAAATTCTAAAGATACCATGAGCTCTCTATGACCATTTCGGAGCAACTTCCTTGTGGGAAACTGTAACAAGCCCCAATTAGTCTCTGACACTATTTGTAATTGCATGCCTGAGACAGTGGCTAGTTGCAGGCAGAGATTCAACCATTATCCATCAACCGTAATGCTACCAGTGGCTACCAGTGGCGCTGGCTTAATTGAATAATGTGTGCAATTAGGGATTAACGCGTTGCAAGCCCATTCCCACAGGTTGCAGCAGGTGAGAATCCCATGCTGCCTCAGTGATAGCCGCAAAACCCTAATTCCAATTGATTGGCTCACTCCCTGGGCCACGTTCCCTCATTGGCCCGGATGCGTTTCACTAAGGGGTCTCCTCACCTGATTACCACATTTTCAGCTGGCCTGCAGGCCCATAATGACCACCTGTGAGTGCGCCGCTAATGTGGCAACCAACCGCCCAAGGGTCGTCCTCCCTTGTTGCCCAATGGCCGATGGCCATGATTGAAATGGGTCAATCGCTAAGCGGTCTGAAACGTGTCAAATGGCCCGAAGACAGACCTGTTGCAACCAGTAGCTCAACTCGGCTAATAAACGCGTCCAGAATGTGGCTCGAACCAGAAGCACTCGAGCGCCAGAGCCACTCCACTCAGGTGGCACCTGTTACCTGTTACCTGTTGGCTGTTACCTGCACTTGCGAGAGAGCGAAAGAGAGCCGTGGTGAGTTGCCCCGATCGGTGCGGTGGTGAGTTTGACCTGCACCAACCTGGCCAGTAGCCGGTTCTTCGCCGCCTTTCGGCCAACTTTCTATGCGATCTTCAGTTGTCTTAGCAGCCCCAAAGCGAGCGGTGTGTGAGCTGTTCTTCCGCGATTTACCAAACTTCGACTCCGACTACGATCCAAGCCGTTCCCAACTATCGATCGCGAGTGCACGTAATTGGAGCAAGCGGATTGCCCGTTAATTGCTGGCGACAGTAATTGCAGGCCGCCGCATACCAGGTGCGGCCGTCCTGTTAATGTGTCAATTGATTGATTGCCCGCGACCCGTGATTGACGACGCGCTGCGATGCTCTCGAAGAAGCGCTGGTGGAAGATCCGCCTGCCGCAGGTGGCCAAGCAGGAGCCCGTCCTGAACCTCAGCGAGTGCGCCTCGGTGCTGGCCACCACCCTCGATGGGTCCACCAGCACTTCCACCTCCACCACGGAGAGCAGTGGCAGCCCCACGCGCCACCGCAGCTGCGACAGCCTGTCCAAGAGCTCCCAGGCGGAGGCGGGAAAGCTCTTTCCCCGGAACATGCCCAGCATTCGGCGGAGTCGCCGGCGGGCTCTTTCCTCGGAGCGGGAGGGCAGGGAGCGCCTGCCCAGCAGGGAGCAGGAAAGGGTCCAGCCGCCACAGACGCCGCAGAGGAGCGCCGCCCAGCAGTCCCGCCTGTCCACGGTGACCAAGCTGACGCCCAGGAAGCAGGCTGGACCGGGAAAGGCCAGCTGCTCCAAGAACCGAGGCAATCCGCCCCCCAAGTGCATAATCAAGGCGGCGGTGCGGGCCAAGACCAAGCCCAAGCCCAGGATCACGCTGGCGCCCTACGAAATAGCCCTGGAGCTGCCCAACGAATCGCCAGCTCCCACCCTGGCCATGGCAGTGGCTCAATCCTCCTCCGGCTGCGAGCTGCGGAAGGCGAGCTGCGAGGAGCAGTTCCACTCCTCCGGCATCTCCTGTAACGGGGAGACCGACGACGACGTGGAGGTGGCCATGCTGACGGGCAGCCTGAGCGCCGCCCAGTTAGCCAAGATCCAGAGGCAGCCCGTGTCCCTGCACCTCGGTGACCTGAGGAACCTGAACCTGTGCCGTAGCAGGAACGCCGTTTGGCTCAATCCCAAGGACACGGATCAGCTGATCGAGCGCGACAGGAGGGATCCCGCCTTCTGCTTCAACATGGCCATTGCCGACGATATCCAGCTCAGCGATATTGAAGAACAATTGGCCAGGTTTGATGGCCACTCAAAGAGGCCGCCGCCGCCGCCAGCAGCGACAGCAGCCAAAATGTAAGTCTCCTCCGACTGGCCTATCTCTAATGGCCATAACTCTCGGTGATAACTGGGACGGGGCCGGGGGGCTGGGGCCAACTAATTTGAAATCCATTTGATGAGCTTTGCATTTTCGGGCTTAAGTGACTATAAAGTGGTGCGTTGGAGCGAGTCGGGAGTTTATGGCCCAGTTTGATGGCTTCTTAATAGCTTTATGCGAGTATGAGCAGAGTTCTTAGATCGAAGCCAGGCTGGAGCTTTGGTTTCTAATCATGAAATCATATTTAATGGCTTCTTAAATTAAATATAACGAAACTTATGCAAGAGTTATGGGCGAAGTGGCTTACATTCCACTGAATAATGGCTCTTTGGTATTAAGTCATTTAATAGATAAATCTAATAGATTTTAGCTGATGTTGGAAACTTTCTACCACTGCAACAGTTCCCGTTCACATTTTTTGAAAGCCGACAATGAAGGCCAAATATTTTGCTACCCTCAATTGGTGTAAATACAAATGAAAACAATATCTGTGGCTCTGCGACCTTGATTTCATTTTATTTTTCTTGATTATAATTTAAACTGTACAAAACATGACAAATCTTTGGACTGCCAAAAATTAGAAATAAATAGGATAAATAATAAACGTAATGAAATAGTTTAAATTAAATAAAGAAGGTTTATTTATATTTACAAGCATTTATTGATGAACTTTTCTCCTTAAAAAAAGGCCTGTGAGAACCTATTTTTTTACAAATTAAAATTTCCCTTTTTTGGCGGGCAATAAATAGCCTAGAACTTATCATTTTCACCTGATCAGCAAACATTCAGCTACGTCTCAGTTTCAATTGTGTTGAAAGTACAGATCTGGCAGGTCGCTGTTGAATAATGGCAGAAATAATCCGCCATAAGAGGCTCAGTCGACTGTTTGGGCCTCGCTAAGAAGGTGTTATTAATGCCCGACGATTTGCAAAACTGACACCGAAAGTTATTTATCAACTTTCAGCAGTCAGCCAGCACGTGCCTCCCTCTCGCCCGCTCGCCCTTATGTCGGGTTTTGTTAGCTGGCCAAACGAATTGCACGCGGTTAAGTGGCAACAGCAGCGGCTAAATTAAGTTGGCAGAACTTCGGGTCCACTGAGCCCATTCCTCCAGGCTCCCCCTGTCAGTTGGTGTTTGCATCCACGATCGGGAGATCCCTGCCATCTCGTAAATTCCGCGCGTCGACTCCATAAATTGAGTTCTTCTTTTGCCGCCTGGCTGCAGCCTGCAGGATGAGTGCCCTTCTTCGATAAGGTATTCAGTATCTCTGCGATCTTCGGCCCCTTTGGTACACAGTGAAGAATTGATGGTAGGACAAAACACCGATAATCACTAAGAAATATGCAAGCAATTTTATGGCAAGCGACAAATTTGCGAACCTTTTGGCAACGCAAATTGAGAGAGCGTAACAATCGAAAAATATAATGATTTAATGCTTCAATTCCTAATTTATCTCTGTATCCTAAAAATGTTCACTAAGATTCCGAATGGAATCATATGCAATATGCCAGCAATTTTTGAGCAAGCAACAAATATGCGAACCGCCTGGTAACGCAAACTGAGAGGGTGTAAAAATCTACAAATATACTGCTTTAATGCTTCAATTCCTTATAAATAAATACTTTAAAATTCAATTTTTATCCTACATTTTTTTCTAAATGTATCCTTTCTTTACGCTGTCATCCTTTTGTTTCTTATAAATTCCTTCATTTGCATGGACTTCTGTTCATAAATCTACGCAAACTGTTAATTAGAATTTTCGGTTGCGGCCATAAAAGTAAAAGCATCGAGGCAGAGTGTGTTGTGTGTTCCAGAAGATGTGTGCCGGGAGAACTGGTAATATGAGCCGGCCTGGCCTCATCCACATCCGCACATCCGCACGACCCATTAGCAATCAGTTGGGCCTATTAAATTCCCAGTTTAAATGAACCAAAATCAATATTGACTGGCGGCTACTTAAGGCGTAATTAAGCGCCTGGCCGGCAGAACACTTTGCATTGGAATTCGCTCCCTGCGAGCCCAGCCTAGCCTGGTCTCAACAATAAAATAAATAAACAGGGTCGGGTCCGTCAGGGGTCCCCGTCGATCGGGCTAATTGAAGTTGGCAAAAGCAAGGAGCTCTCGGGTGGTCCATGGCGGGCTTATCGTTTTACGATTTGCTTTGATTCAAAAATGAGCCACGCATTTGATTTTAATTGCATTCGATGTGCGCAGTAGTTGGGGATGGAGCGAAAGGCCCTCGGCTCTTGGCTCTTGGCCATGATATATGGCATTTTAATTGAAATGGCAAAAAGGCCGACAAACGGAGCGGAGGGGAGGGCGCCGGGCCTTGACTGGGCATTAATCTGACTTTAACCAATCCGCAGACATATCAAGTAACGCCCCTTTAATGCTCCGCGCCCCAGTGAAGTGAAGCGGATTTTTCTCCCCGGCTCCACTGGCTTTCTTCAGCACACATATTTTCTAATTAATTTTTTCGCGGGGCGTATGAGCAATTTCTCGAGCTGTCAGCGAACAAAACTAATCAAAGCCTCTCTTCTGTCAGGAGTTCAACCTCCTCCGAAAGTGTGACACAATCGAAGGCCCGAATGGCCGGAAGGTTAATGGGACCGGGCCCGGGTCTTTGTCTGAGAAGCCAGAACCCAAGTTTTATTGGCTCAACACCTAATCGTGAATCCATAAAACGCATTAAGAAAACACCGATTTACAAGTGAATGGGGAAGACAGACGAGTTGATTGATTTCGTCTCGAGCCAAGCCGAGCCGGGGAAATTCAATTTATAATCAAAAAGTGGCGAGAAAACGAAGACGAACGCAGACGGGAAGAAATATTTTGCCAAGCTGAAAATGTGTTTATAAAATAAAATCGAAAACCGCAAATAAAATTAGCCGGAGCCGGAGACGAAGGAAGGGCAAATTGAAGGGCGTTGCTTTCGAAGCTTATTATATTTCCTGTTCTCCACGGATCTGCGCGTATCGCGTATTGTGATTATCTTTTCTCCTCGGCTCCCACCACATCAATTTGCCACATTTATCCGTACAAATTACGTAGACATACAGATATACACGGAATTTAGTGGCCATAAGTCAAGGAAGGCGGCAGAGGTCGCGCCGCTCTTTGGGAGCGTGTGTAAACCAAGTTAAGTGTTCTAGCCACGATCGGGCCTAAAACTGGTTGGCTTGGCTCGGCTCTTTGTTGCGTTTAATTTTCGTAATTTACGATTAATTGAAATCGGAGGAGTGCGCACTGCGCAGCCCGATGTAATTAATTTAATGGCCATCGCTTTGTTGGCCAAATACAGGTGGGCAGCGGTTTCTGCCCGTCATTCCCTTACAAATCGCTGCCAAATTGTGGACAATTACCAAATGCTACAGCAGCCAAGCTTGCAGACTTGCGGGCTGCCCACGCTCCGGATTGATTTGTCATGAGAGCGCCAGAAAAATACGCTTTAGAAATTGCCATCAATCAGGCGGCGGCTTAATGAGAATCAAATGCAAATCCGGTAAAACTAGCACAGATGTCACTTGGCCGAAAAGCTGGCGAGCTTGTGAAAGTGTCTGGCCGCCGATCGCCCGCACAGGTCCGCCGCTGGAATTCGAGTTGATAATCGTGATTTTCTTGAAATATTTTAGCCACTCGAGTCGAGATTTCCGCAAATTAATTTCGCCCCTCGCCACAGAGGCACTCTGCGGAGAAAGCCGCCACTCGGATGCATGCATTTGGACTCTGCCGATCCCCGATTTCAGATTCCCAATCGCAATTTATCTGAAAAAAACACGTGTACATCCACCTACGGCGGCTCTTACACTGAAAAGTTAGTTGAAGTGAAGAGGCGACCCGTACTCAATTTACTTAAAGGTGGAAAAAGACTTACCTTCAGTACTAGGTACTGGATCTTAGGTGGTGATGTCAATGTTTACTGGGGAAACACATCCATCTAATTTGTTTACCCTAAGCAATGTATTGGCTAATTTTGTTGTTTAGGAAATGTCCGGAAATAGGGTCAATCATATATTACCTATAGGTACCTATGCTAGATTTTCACTCAATTTGTCTTCAATTTGGAGAAGAAGAAAGATCGAATAGGAGAGTTTACAATGCTTTGGAGAACTTCTATACTGAAAATTGTACTTATTAATTGAAACTTTATATGCAACTGAGTACCAGCTCAGCTCCTGTATTTTACATGACAAATAAAATTAATTATCTTTTCTTAGATGTAAAATTATGTATATGTTTTGTATGGCATACTCGTAACATTTCTTGAGCCCAATTGTTTACAACTCGGACTCTTGCTCTAACCATCAGATTCATAGTCCAGCGCACTACCCATCGATCCACGGGGCAAATCAAATAGAAGGCAAGACGAGCAACACTGACCGAAAGCTCAAAATAATAATTTAGAGTCTTGCCTCGCTCAAACAATTTTGTACTCGTTGGCTCGAAGTTCAATTATAGCATTTAATAGGTTAAAATCCAGGAATATTATTAGAGTAACTTCCTGTAAATGCTAGTTTTGTTAGGCTTGGACAAGTACATAAATACGTCTCCCAGAACTTACGTGAGATTTTCTCGGTGTTCTGCGATCGGTTGCTGTTATGGAGCCGTCGGGAGGACGTGAGCTGGGTCAGCTCGGACGCAATCGTCAGCATCAATCCGAATGGGACGCGGGATCGGAATCCGAAGTGGTTTCGAGAATTCCCATATGTCGCGCCGCCTACGCGACTGGAAGCGTTAATGAGACGCCGCTGGGCTTTCGGCCGGGCCCTAGCAATGGCACTTGATAAATTGGAGCCAGCTCTAACGGATCTCAGCCAGATCCTGTTCTCGGTCTCGGTCGCCCATTCAGGCTTCATTAGCAGTAAAGTCGGTGGCTGGGGCCTCGCATTTTCGCAGTCTCCCATCTTCCACAGTTTCCCTCTCTGTGGCAGAACAAGACCAGACCAGGCCGGACTGGATGGTGGCTTCCTGGTTGCACCCAAATGCATTAGTCTAATGCGAATTCGGTCTCGGTCTCCAGGTCCGACTTGGTCTGTGGGCTTGGGGCTGTGTCAAGACGCTTGGACACTCGGGCCAAACATTTGATGACTTAATTGCGCATTTTAGCAGATACACATGAATGCGGCTGGAGCAGCCGCAGGAGACTGGGAATGCACAGGGAGAAACGTTCCAGCCATTTGACATTTACTAGAAGTTCAGAAAGAATTTTTAAAAGCTCTGTTTTCGAAAGGTACTCTATTTAAGTAAATAAGACACCTGTTAGCATTCATGTTATAAGCATCTCTCTCTCTACGGTCCACTTCGATCGATACACAAAGAAGACCACATTTGATAAAAGCAAACAAAATAAAATAGATAAAATAAAACCTAATCTGACGAGAAAACACGATAACACACACAAGGTTAACTAAATCGTTATTAACTTTTAGGTTAATATATTTTCAAATGAAAATCAAAGCCAAACATGTTATTTTTTTGAGAACTTTTCGCAGTGTCCAAGGAGGTTTCCCTGTGATGCTGGCACAGAGCTTTATTTTGACAGGCGGCGATTAGAAGACGATGTTGCCTAGTTTCTCCATCGCAGCACCCCTTTCTCCCGGCTCCCTGCTCCTCCTGCCCCTCCTGCTCCTTTGTTAATTGAAATGTTGTTGCTGTCCGCCGATGCAGATGCTGATGCCGATGTTTGTTTGTTTGTTTGTTCGCTTGTCTCTGCCTCCCTTCCGCTGTCGCCTGTCTGTCAGATGCTTGTTGCTTTTGTCAGTTGTCATGTTCTGAGCGGGGACCTACACGGTTTTGACGTTGGCATGGCGATTGCCATTACAGTTACAGTTAGCCAGGCTTATGTGAGTGTCCGCTGTCCGTTGTCCGTTGTCCGTTTGTTTCATGTAGGAAGTCTCGGCGGCTGATCAAACGCATGCAAAAGATAATCCGTTTACGCCTCAGTGGAACTCCAATTGGAAATTGAAAATTGGAAATTGGTAGTGCGTGAAAGTTGCAACTCTACCCATACCCATAACTGTTAGAGCCTGCTGACTGGGCCCTCATTAATTATAGAACGAGCCCCGAACATCCTTTCGAGGCGGAGACTCGAACCAGAGCGGTCATAGCTGGCTGCACTTGCAGTCATGGTCAGGTAAGCCAGGTGAGGCCGGGGCATTGCAACCGCAGCCCCGAGGGATTGTTGGGACCTTACATTATTTTCGGTAATTGCTTTTCGGCCATCTCTCGGGGTTGTCGCTGCCGAAACTAGATTCCCACGTTCCAACAGGTGAGGCCAGTCCCTGCCCACCTGTTGGCCATCGAGTCATCCGTCCATTCATCCATCTTTTGGAACTCCGCTCGCTTTTCATGCTCCGCTGGATTTGCTCGGCTGTCATACGAGCACAGACAATAAATTCTGCTCTGCTTTTCCTCGGTTTCTTTGGCTGCGTTCTTTGTTCTCAGTTCTCTGTTCTCAGTTCTCAGTTCTCCATTCGGCGTTCTGCGTCCGCCGTTCTCCGCTCTTTGTTCTCCTCCGATTTCACTGGGTTTCTACGAAAAGTCAATTATTTCAGAGGATTTTAACGCACTTTAATTTAATCAACTTATTGTGACAGCCAGCTTCCCAAATATAATCTCTGCTTTGATGTGCCTTAATTTGATGGGACATGGGAGACATGGCAACATAGTTGCCGCGAAAGCAATTACATTTATCGCCGCTTCAATCATCATCCGCGTCATCATCATCATTAAGAGGAGAACATCAAATTAGAGGAGATATTTAATTTATGTCTAAGAACTGTGGGAGTCTCGCTATCACTGGCAGGTAATCTCTGGGCCCTGAAACGGTTCAATTGTGGCTGCGACTGGGAACGGGCTCAGAGCTCATCCATCTCAAACACAAATGTATTTGTTCGAAAGCAATTAAAATCAAATAAATACCCGGCAACAGACTACCGCTCGGCCAGGGAAATCAATAAGGCAGCCAGAGATCGGCAAACAAAAACTTGGCCATCAACTTGGGGGCTAATGAAGCCAGCCAGCCAGCAAACTAGTTGGCTAAAAATGCTCCTACCTCGTACCTCGTACCTCGAAAAAGAGCAAAATGTAGCGAGCGAATACACGAGTTGAATTACAGAAGAAGAACAGCATTTTGCATAAATTAGAGCGAGCCATGCAACATGAAAATCGCTGAAACGTGTCCGGAGCTGTTGACAGCGTGGCAAGAGGGGCAGCTGGCGGTGGGCGGAAGGGGAGTGCCAGTGGCAGTGGCTGGCTGAATAAAATTAAGCAAAAGCTGTTAATGACGGAACGCGAATCAGCTCGGCGCTCGGCTCAAAAACTCGACTCAAACCCGACTTGAGCGCAGTTGCCGCATGCAACTTGCAACATGCAACATTAGCAACTCGCTCTCAGATCGCGAGTGTGGGCTGGCTCAGGCCAAGTGCACCGGCTGCCGCTTCTGCCGATTAATTATGCATTTTAGCCACTGCCGATGCCGCTGAGAGCGCAGATGCAGATGCTGCAGCAATGATGCTTTCGTTCGCGTGGAGTCCCAGTGGCTGCGAGAAACGGGGGCAACGTTGGCTTCAAGCATATTGTTTTACCTCCTTTGTATAAAAGCAAACCTTATTTTAATTACTTAAAAAGCTCAGATTGAATGTAAATATAAAAAACCATTAGACTGCACTGAAAAAAATATGGCATCCGAAAATTGAGAAACTACATTCTTGTGTAAAAATTGTGTAAACATCCGTACTAAAAATGAGAGGAGTATATATATTTTTACACAATTCTAAGTTGAAGTATTTTTTCCTCACTTTGGGAACAAAAAAACTCAAAATGAATACAAAAGTACTCACACAAAAATTAACAACAAATATTTTTCAATTAAAGTGGTTTTAACCTCAAATTGAGAACGTCTTTAGTCAAGTTTGAAGAGAATGAATTATCCGCTCCTGACCGCTACCACTTGCTGAAAGGGGAATGCATCTCTAGGGTCATCCTTGTTACACATGGAATTCTACATAGAATTCGTCCTCCACATGAAGCTAAGTTCGACAGGGAAAGTTTTCTGAACCAAGCAAAAGTGACAGAACACAGTAGTTCTCGCAAAGCCCCCATAAAATATTTGTATTTTGCGCATCCGCCTCTGGAAGCTCTGGCTCATTGCTTATAGCTTATCACCGACCCTGGTCGCCTTGGATCGGATCGTAGGCTATACTACATAGGAGCCTATAACGAATAACGTATAACGAATACCGCCTAACGGTAACACTGCACTAAATCACCAGGCGGTACTTAAACAGGCGTTGCTGCACACACATTCTCGCGGACGCGATGAGCGAGGAACTCGTGCAACGGGCCCGACTGGCTCCAGACCCAGGCCCAGTCCCAGTCCCAGCCAGATACCCATCCAGAGTCCCGATGCCAGGTGAGGTCTAGCCGCGGACAGGCACACAAAATGTGCTCGTGCCCGTGTCCGTACAAAAAGCCATAAAGAAAGCGAAGAAGCTGAGGGAAACGCGCAGCGAAATGCATAAAAACGCTGAGCGACAGCGACACGTGCAACATATGACGCGATTGCATGTACGGGTTTTTGCTTTTTTGTTTCTCATTTCTGACTCGGAATGGATCGGATGGGATTATGGTTATTCGTGTGACGTAAAGGCAGTCAAACGCGCCAGTTTAACCCGAGAGTCGGCCATAAATTGTGGCGTTTTCGAGGGGCTCCGTTTGGGAGTCGTTCGGGCCAACAATGGAACACGCAACGCAACAAGGTCACGAGTTGGGGGGCCATTGAACGAGATTTCGTAATGGCCCTGCGCTGAACCGAACTGCACTGGCCACGCCCCTGGCCAGAAATAAATGCGGTTCTGGATCTCGAATTGGGGATCCCCGATCAGAGATCCCCGATCGTGTGCTGGCCACGGATAATCAGGCATTACTAGGCCTAATGCCAGGCCAAAAGCGGCCGAGACGGGCGTTTATCTTTCGGGCAATTGTGAAAGTAATTTAATGCGGACTGGCCGCCCTGGTCGGACCCTGTTCAATTATTAGGAATTGCATGTTACGTATTAATTTCAATTGCTGCCGCTCGTTCGGTGTCGTAGTGCACTCGCAGTTCCCAGAATCGGATCCCCGTCGGAGAACTGGTTTCCTCGGTTTCCCGAGAGCCCAAATGGTTTTGAACCAGTTACGTGTTCCCGCAGCGGCTCTTTCTGGGGAAACTGCGTGTCTAAAATTTAATGAAATCGTGGAAACACAGCGGCGATATCGTGGAACGAATAGAAATGCCATCGATGCTGTGGTGTTGCACATAATTGAGATATTATTATAGCTGCGATTTGGCATTTGAGCCAAGCAAGACGTGCTGAAATTGCCCAAGTGTCCGTTAATGAGGATTGGATTGTATTGGATTAGATCGGGGATGTGAAAATCGGCCAGATAAATCGATTCGAAAGGAACGGTGTGGATTAGGCTTATGAAACGCCCCGGCCTATTCGAGTGTGAAACGCATATAGAGCATTAACTGATAATTGCAGTTACAACTGTATCAGGTGACTAATGGTTCCAAGAGAAACCAAAAAGGAAAACTAAAGTCGAGTGTGAACAAGATATAAGACCCCTGTACCAATGGGTTCCGTGTGTACAAACAGCCTACTAATGTTACAGCCGCCTCATCAGTCCAGCATTTTTGAAAAACCTATGTAGTAATCCGGTCATAAAATCAAGCTCGCTTTCTATAGAAAGTGAAAATATAAACTGAAAAATTTAAGAAAAACGATCGGTTAGCTATGCAGATATATTTTATATCGTTATACCCTTGCAGAGGGTATTATGAGGGGTAAAAGTTAAGGAGCAGCAGGGTATTAGTCGTAGGAATGATCGGATAAAGAATAGAAAAGAAATTAGAACTTCTCTGTTTTTCAACGATATTCCATAATTTCGAAATATAGCTGTTTGTTAAGGTTTTATAGTAACGGTTTTAATTTCATTAGGATCGCACAACTATAAAATATAGCTACCATATCAACCGATCGCTTCGATTCATATGAAAATGTAAAATTATACATGTAAAATGTGAGATTTTAGAATTTACCAGCTACGATATTTTTTAAATTTTAACAAAAAAAAGTTAGCTTCCTTTCTGGTTTATTCTTGAATTGGCTTAGAAAACATTGAGTAATTTCTTTTGTTTGGTCCCATTAGTGTGACCAACGTTTTTTTTTTGGTCCAGTGTGAGCAACGCTTCTTCGATCCAGTGTGACCCTTTACTGACTGTTTAAAAAAATGTTCAAAGTTTACATCTTATGTCTCTAGTTGCTCCTTTTCTTTATCCTATTTATCCTATGTATATTGTATATCTGTGCTTGCCTGCGCGTCACCAGTTATCAATGCTTAAGAGCTAAAATACATTCTGAGCCAGCATCCGCTGACCCCGATTAGTTGACACACTTCAAAAAGTATTCAGTGCAGCCAGTGCATTATTGCAGACACAAGCAGACGGCACGGATGAAGACAGATAATTCCCAAAAGTGTCTTCAAAATACTGGCGCCGAAATTGGTGGCAATCCACCAAGCGGGTAGATGGCGAAAGACCGGATCGCCGGCACAGCCATATTTCTCAGGCCATTCCCATCCGATTTGAGTGTCAAACAATTTACTTTTAATTATCCTCGGACGTGCGCAATTGCGACAGGCCATCAAGGAAATGACAGACATCAAACCAAATAAACTCAAAATCTTCTTAACCCAAATTTATGTATATGTCCAGGCCGCGCTCCGTAGTTGGACAAGCGGCATTTTTGCGTATTTTGCGCCTTGCAGAAATGCAGGCAGCCGCATGGAAGCCGCCGTCAACAGGTTTCTTTCTGGCCGAAAAGAGAAACCCGAAAACCGTCTAGGCCGAGCCACTGTTGGCCACATTTGGCAGCTGCGACTGGGATTTGTGTGTTGATTTGAATGGATCTGATCTGATCCGATCTGGCGTGGCTCTTTTGGCCCGGCGCTTGCTCGCTGCTCGCTGTTTTCCGCTATCAAGCCCAATCGGCAGCAGCACAATTGGCAATTCATTGGGTGACAGATTACGCCCTGACTGCTGGCCATTTCTGCTTCTGGCCTGGCGGCCTGGCCCGAAACGGTTTAGAAAGTACCCAGCGATCGATCAGCTTTTGGCACTCAACCTGCCGGCGAACAACTGAAATTTGCATTGGAAAACCACAAAAGAGGGGCCATAAAACTTTCTCCTCGCACACACATTCCACATCCACTGCCACCGACTGATCTGACTGATCTGGAGGTGTTAATGGCTCCTGGTCATCCGTCCGGCACGGCAAGTACGTGGGGTCACATTCACCCGGGTCTTGCTTCATTAGCAGAAGGTTAAACTCGGATTGCGAGATGATGAGATGTCTTTGATTTGCATACGCTCACAAGACGCGCAGACAAATCGCCATTCGGGGCTTCTTCTCACGTTGATTAGTCCACAAAAATGTTGGAAGGCCTAATGGCTCCGCGCGGCCGTTATTCATGCTCTGAATGTTGTGCAATGCGACGGCAGCGAAACAGTTTAATATTTCACACACCCCACACGGAGTCGACTTTGAGCCAAACAAATGACTTTAATTGCCGCACTCGGGCAGTAGGAAAGGCGAATTGAAGCCGACACATGACCATATGCTGGAATCTCTCGGATTTCTGTCTCTGCTTGGCTGCATAATCGCGCGGCGTGCCACGAACCGAGTGAAAGTGCCGCAGAAAGCGGGGCAGAGAAGATGCCACTGTGGGCAGCGGTCAAGCGACTCCGTCACTGCGCCCAGGGACTCCAGGGGAGGGCGGTGGACAGCGGCACGCATGCGCAGCTGCAGTAATTGCACCCGAGCGGCGCTCCACTAGAATGGGCTTCCAGCTTTTCACCAGTGAAGCCAGGCAGATGGAGTCAAGAATGATTTGAGATGCACATTAGGCGGCATGCCAGTCCGTTGATCTTACCTCTAAGATGTGGACCAAATGCTGCAAAATATGATTCCACTACAACAGAGTCTCTTGGTTACTTAAAAGCGATAAACAAAAATATATTTTAGATACTTTCATAATACTTAAAAATATTTACTGAAAGTAAACTATCAGAACCTTTAAGTTAATCAAATTATGGTTTATTTTAATAAGTAAATAGTAATAAGTCTCGTTATCTATAACACCTCGTATTGATTCCACCTTTTCCTCTTCCTCTTTGCAGATCCCAGTCCAGTCAAGCCCCCAGCAAATACAAGCCCACGCCAGCACCCCGCTCCACCGGCAACATGCAGCAGCAACAACAGCAGCAACAGCAGCCTCCCAGCAGCAGCTACTACACGCAAACTGAAAGCGAGCTGCTGCAGATCGAGGCGGGCGGCGCGGGCCTGACCTTCGCCTCCCACCGCCCGGAGGCACAGCCTGCTTCGGCCGGCACCCAGGTGGCTTCCACATCAGCGCTGGACGTGCCCTCGGCCTCCTCTAGCGGCAGTGGCGGCAGCGGCTCCCTGGGTCCTGCCAGCCACTTTGTCTCTCCTCTGCAGCGCCGCCACTGTCAGCCGCCCAGCCATCTGCCGTTGAACTCGGTGGCCTCTCCGCTCCGCACGGCCAGCTACAAGACGGGGCACGGCTTCCATCCCAGCCACCACCACCAGCAGCTGGACTTTCAGCGCAACTCGCAGTCGGACGACGACAGCGGATGCGCCCTCGAGGAGTACACGTGGGTGCCACCGGGACTGCGACCCGATCAGGTGAGGTCCGGTTAGGGATTACGTCCACCATAAATAAAAAATTACTAGGTAGTCCCTGGTCACTTTAAGGAAACATCCCTCAGAGCTTTGTATTCTTTAAATTTTTGCATTTCTGGTTTAAACTCTCAGGGCATTTTCAATTATTTTCATAGATCATAATATTAATTTTAAAGATTATTTATAAACTATATATCTCTTATCTTTCCCATTATTTCTTTCTTTAAGTTCAATAATTCATTATAAGCTAAATAATTTAAAAGTGGAAAGCTGATATTAAAGTCCGACCTCTACAAATTAAAATAAAGAATTTTATCGATTTTCCAAATAGACTCAACCATATTTTAGGTCCCATTTAAATATGGCCTCGTTTTAAGGTGCTTTTAGAAATTTTAACTTTACCCCAGGGTACTAGCTGAAACAATGAGAGCCCAACTCCATCGACCATCCCCGACATGTGTTCCGATTTGTCGCAACTAATTAAGTGAAATCTCGGGCCATGCGATGGAATGGGATGGGGCCGCGGGCCACGGCCACCCGCTGGCCACTTTTGCTTTCGGTCGATTTTCCACGCTCTCAAAATCCAGTTCAATGCCTTGCCGTCGGCCACTGGCGCGGCGGTTAAGGAAATCGATCGGGAAACCACTTTAATTACACGCTGAAAATTATCGCTCCCGAATCGCTGGCGCTATCTGGTGGAAAGCGAAAGCGTTTTGTAATTAAATTGCCGATACATTTGGCAGCAATTAGAGCTTGAAATGCCTGTCGATTTTCTTTTTGTTCGGGGCGGGGTCTTGCATAACACCGCGGTTCGCCTGCAATTTTCTGTTTTTCCTCGGTCTCAACTTCCCATGGGCATTGCGACACTTTTTCTCGGCACGACTCTGTGGGCGTGAAGCAGTTTTCTTCCCGCCCCTCGATAAATTCGTTATGATTTGTCTTATTCGATTTAAAGAGCACACTTTCCTTTGTGCCGAAGTTTGCGCGGAGGCTAATTCGACTTTCCCATTTCCATTTCCATTTTCCGCCCTGCAGGTCCGCCTCTACTTCAGCCAACTGCCCGACGACAAAGTGCCCTACGTCAACAGTCCCGGCGAGAAGTATCGCGTCAAGCAACTGCTGCACCAGCTGCCGCCGCAAGATAACGAGGTGAGTATTGGCTAAAGAAAAAGAAGTCGGAGAAGTTAAGGCCAAAAGGGAGTCCGTTTAGGGCCACGGAAGTTTAAAAAAGAATGAATAGTGTTGGCCGGAAACAAAAGGAGAATGGAACAACTTTGACGTTCAATTTATAATTAAATAAAAAAATATTACGGAAATAACTTTATTGATAACTTGATTGATTTCAGTTTTATATTGGTAAAAGTTAAAGATATATTAAAAATAAAAGTAAGCTCACAAGGAATGTAAGAATCCGGGATTTTTGAATACGACGATCAAATTTTTAGTTGTACATTTTCACACACAACTTAAAATACTATTTTAAAGCCTTAAGCCAAAAAAAGTTCTGAAAAAAGTGAAGTTAATTTAAAATTATGAAGTTGTCTTTTTGATAATACAAATGTATAAATCTGCGACTATAATGTAGTTATTAATTTTAAGTGTAATAAATATAACCTTTGAATACAGTTAAATATTTTATTATTATAAAGTTACATCTTAATATTGACTTGAAATATATTAACTGCATTTAAAATTGAATTATTTTCAAGAATTTGTTTTTTTTTTAAGTACTCATTTGGTAGAAGTTATTAATTTCAAAACCACTTTTATTGAGCCTTTAAATATATAAATAATATATATAAATATACCAGAAAGAGCTTTCTGCCTGGTCGAAATAAATGTTTGGGCACTTACATATCATACCAAATTAAAAATAAATAATAAAGCCTTTAGCTAAAACAAGTTCTGAAAAAAGTGAATTATTTTAAAATTATAAAGTTGTCTTTTTGATAATACAAATTTATAAATTTGTTATTCTAATTGTATTATTAATTTTAAGAAATATCAGGATATTTCGTAATAACTATATACCTATAAAATAAAGTGATATTATTAAATATTACACAAGTAAAATTTTAATAACGACTTGAAATATGTATACAATATTTAAAATTGAGTTATTTCCGATCTTGTTTCAAGTACTAATTTAGTGAGATTAATTTCAAAACCACTATATTGGTCCTTTAAATATTGTAGCTCTTTCAGAAAGAGATTTATAAGTAGAATCTTTTTTTCGAATACAATTAAAGTATAATTATTTTTTATCGCATAAATTAAGTATATTTCCTTTGAGAATTTGTACCCCAAAAAGTGCTCATTGAAAAAACCCCTTAAAAACGGAGCTCGTTGTGACAAAAATGTATAATTACCCCGGCGCGGGCATTGAAAACAGAACGCAAAGAAAATCCTACAAAAGGCCCGGCGAGATTAAAAAACTTGCCACTGCCTTTTGAGTGGCCTTAATTAAAATTCAGGAATACAGGAGCTAACTTTCCACCACGTCTACGTGTCCTTCGCAGGTGCGCTACTGCCACTCGCTGAGCGACGAGGAGCGCAAGGAGCTGCGCATCTTCTCGGCCCAAAGGAAGCGGGAGGCCCTCGGTCGCGGAGCCGTCCGCCTGCTGTCCGACGAGCGACCCTGCAAGGGGGTAAGTTTGCGAACAACTTTTCCAGCATTTTTCCCTTTTTCCACTTCCACCCCGCACACTTAATTGTTGCGAAAATTTGCATTTTATTATGCGCAGAAGATGAAGAGTCGTTTCGATTTCATTTCTGGCTGGCTGGCCGGGCAAAGTTTGCGCCAGAGATTCCTTCTGGCAAAAAAATTGATGACAATGGCCCGGGAAAACAATGGGCTCGGAGGGGGACCAACTTTCAAACGTCTCGAAGTAAAAGATGACAAAAAGATTTCATTAAGTACACTTTCAGCAGAGACGTTGTTGCAGAAACAATTGCAGCGACTTGGCTCTGACAACATAAAGGCCAAGAGAGTCGCACTCGCGCTTTCCCCTGCGCTTTTCCGCGCGCGAAAAGTGAATGGAGTGGCCGGCCAGCACTGCAACGACGCGATGGAAGCACAATGCCAGTGGCATGGGGCATGTGGCATGGGTGTCGAGGTGGCAGCCACTGCATCCTTTCACAGTCCGGGCAGCGAAATTTGCATTGTTATGGGAGGACTCTCCCTTTCGGCTTCCCGATGCCCGATGTGCACTTGGTCACTTCGCACTTCTCCGCCAGATAGTTGGCAGCCCGATTTTATTGTGCTCACATTCGCCACTCGTAAAACTTATTAAAAACTTTATGCCGCATGCTGCGTGTCTGGGCCTGGTTGTGTCTTCCCAGACCGACCAAGTCTGGCCTGCTACGTGCGCGGGCGGATGGGGATCCGATCCGGCGGATACGGACTACTCCGGACTCCGGAGTCGTGTCCGTGTGCGTGTGTCTGGTTTTATTTGGCCTCAGGTTTATTACGGCCAACCAACTTGCGGAGCCACTACTCTGAGGTTGGAGTTCATTAGAGCCCCGAATAATCAGTGCGAACTTTGCCAAGAAAACTTGATGTTCATGTGGTTATTTATAGTATTTGTGATTCTTGGCATGAGGACGTGGCTGCACCATACAGTAATGTATTATTTTTACAGAAAATTTCGTACAAGTATTTTAAAAACTTTTTCGACACTTTTAAATTGCTAGTTAAGTCGGCAAGGCTTATTGGTGAGCACGAAGATTAATTTTAAATAATCTTGGTTATTAATTTAGACAGATAAATTGCAATATGCAAGCAATTTTTCTGCTGGCGACGAAAGTCGCGCTCTCGCTTCGTGCTCTCTCTCATTCTCTGGCTTTTAAACAAATTTCAGGAGAGTCTGAAGCCAGTTCTAGAGCCAGCACTAATAATTCAAGGGCAAACAAATCCTAAGGCATTACTTACCTTGATGTTCAAAGGTATTTGATTAAACCCACTAGAAAATTTGCATATTTACTCTTTGAAGCTTTATCCAATTCCTGTTCAGCTCCTCATCTGCTTATGATTCATTCACAAATTGAAACAAACGAAATAATTTATCAAAAAATTGTCTATCCTGTGTGCATAGTCTTCTTTTCTTGGCAAACTTTCTGCTTCGATTCCATGTAAAATCTGATAAGCTTTAAAGGATTTGGAAATGCAAGCCCGAGCCATCCCCGACGAAAGTGCTTAAAATTCACAGACCATAACTGACTTGCTAAACGGACGTTAAAATGCGAACAAAGGCCTCAGCCCCGGACCATCGTCCAATCGGAGGAATTATGGGGGAAATTTATGAAAACGCTCAATGATCCTGAAGCCAGAATCCTGAAGGGGAGGAAGCTCCGGCAGTCAGTCAGGCGTAAATGAGTCGCAACGTGGGCCACAACGTGTGCCACAGCCAACTGGCAATGATTTCGCCAAAAAATAATGGATTCGAGGAGCGCAGGGTAGGGCCGACTCCTTGACAGATTTTCCGCACGAACAGCACCGAGCGGAAGCTGAAGTTTTGACAAGGATGTGACACTAAAGGTCGTCCTGGCAACAATGAAATAATTACAAGAAAAGCCATCTCAGACTTGGCACTCAACTGCATGAAATATATATATTTTTGAGCACAGAAAGAAATCTTGAAAAGATATGGGCTTCCAATCAAGTAATATATATTTTTAACAAAGAAATACAGAAATATTTTCTTCTTGAATAAATTGATGTTCTTTATAATTTTCATCAGTTTTATTATATGAAGCGGGGTTAGATTGATTTTCGCTCAGTGCCGCCAAGGTAGCAACAGCCAAACAAAGGGAAAAACCATTGAAAGGAAGGTAAAGCGCAGTGGCTGTTAAGCGAAAAGTTTATGTACTGAAAAGGGCATGATAACGAGCGTCATTAATAATTTGAGTTGCCGTTTCGGGGAAGCTCCGGTCTTCGACTGGGCTGGGGCAGGAAACTGTCTTGCTCGCGTCTGTCTGCCGGCGAAGTTTGTTGCTCCTGGTCCCATTAATCCGGACACGAAATGGGTTAGCAAGGACACTTCCCGCCCCGGGTCGGCCAGGTCGAGCTCGGTTCAGTTCGGTTCAGTTAGGTGCTGCGATGGCACCGCCAGCAACAATTTGTCAATAGCATAATTGTCTGGCGCAGGGCCAGCAGCCAACGGGGATTAATTGGATTGATAAGATAAATGAGCAGCGATTGCTGTTATTTACATGACATTCACCCGGACCGGCAGCCGATGAAAAATGTCGATTTAAGTGCACAGATTTTCCGGACAAACTAATCAATGGCGGGGCGGGCGGATTACTGGGGTATCTGCCCCGAAAACTTTAGCACTCTGTCCTCGCCACAGAAACTACTTAAAGCGTTTCCTGGGCCAAAGTTCCTGGAGGAGTTTTTGCGGTTAGCCGGACCAAAGTGCAGGGACAGGACCAAGCCAGCTTCAATGCGTCATTAGCCAGGAAAATCGGTGGGGCGAGGGCGGTGGCTGCCTAATTAAAGTGTGCACTGCGCAGTATTCTTCGGCCAGAGGCGATAAATTTTTGAAGTTGCCAAACAATTAACGACGCATAGAGGCAGCTACTTGCGCTCCGGGAAATTATCAACCCCGTGCAGTCGCCTGTCAATGCTTAATGGCTTGCAAAAGTAAATGCTGATTGCGGGACTCGCTGGAGGATATCGCAGTAGCGAGAGCATCGCCCGCGCTGAGGCTTAATAGCCCGGAAAGTTAAGAGCTCCTGCCTTGGCTCCAAAATGGGGCCCAGAACCTCTTGCGGTGGCTCTGCGGCATCGTCGGGTAATTTGCCTGCGCCAGAAGCCGGCAGAGGCGAGAACGACAAGGAGACGCAGTCGAGCAATCTCGCCAACTGCCTAAACTAAGGGTGCAAATAGGCAGGGACTCTTGACTGGATGTATCTCGTCTCTGACTTGGATTGCATGTGGGTTGGGCTAATTACTTAATAGCAGGACGGCCCACACAGTGCCCCCGAGTGCCCCGAGTTACTCATCTTTCACAAATGAAGATATCGCGCTCGATGCTCAATAAATACGAAGTAATCGTATGGTAATTGCCAATCAATAGTTTTTGTGGCTAGTTATTCTATATATTATATTCATGCAATTAAATAACTTAATTCGCTAGATTCATTTAAAATTTATGTCAGACGAAAAAAAAAATATTACGCCTTGTATGATCTAAAATCTGTTTTACAATTGGGGACTAACAATTCCCCTTTGAGGAAAAATTACAATCAAATCGATATAACTTAAGCACAGTTTCTTCCAGAATGGCTGACTTTAAGTACCTTTAGTTAGCCGATTCCTGTTTGATAGTACGCCCTAAACGAACTCAATTAGAACCTTCATTTCGGGACGATTAGACGTCACCAAGTCCTCTCCCGTAGGCGAAAGAAACCCTTTTGGTCCGAAATGAGTTCATTATGCGAACGCGTTTAGGTTTAACGAGTCTCGAGCTGCGTGGCTGGCAGTTCGCAGTCATTAAAAGCGTCGCTTCCTGCTCGCATTTTCCCTGCTTTTCATCTCTCTGCGAGATTTTCCAGCAGCCGGGAGTTGTCCTTAAAGTGCCTCGCAATCCACCGGGGAGCACTTTCGGGTTTTCGGGGTGGCCCCCTTCCCCGACCCCACTGAGCTTGGCCGTCGGCTATTTTTGCATGATTTTCGCTTTGGAAAATCGCCGTGGAGGCGAGAGAAAAACCGCAGAGCAGGACAGAGTGTCCTTGGCAGAGATGAGACAGGTCCCTTTGCTGGCTGCCGGCGCTTCCGGAGAGGTGGTGGGGCTGAGCTTAAGCGTTTTATTACCGTTATTTAGCATTTATAGTCGCTTAAATATTTCTGCCCTTCCAGCAGCCAGCAGCCAGACGCTGCAGATTTCTATCGCTCGAAGAACTCTAGCATATTCGCCTTATTTATACGACTTGCCTTACTCACTCCGCACATTTTCCCTCGTTTTCGTTTTCCAGTGCGAGGAGCCCTTGTCGGGCGGTGACATCGTGGTCTTCGCCCAGCGGCTGGGCGCCCAGTTGTGCTGGCATCCCGGCTGCTTCGTGTGCAGCGTGTGCAAGGAGTTGCTGGTGGACCTCATCTACTTCCAGCGGGACGGAAATCTCTACTGCGGGCGGCACCACGCCGAGACCCAGAAGCCGCGCTGCTCCGCTTGCGACGAGGTGAGTGGTCATTAAATAATATAAAGGTCTTGTATCTACCTGTGGAAATTCTCAACTTTAATTAAAATTTTATTTTTATGGCAGTAGCGAATAGTGCGCTTACTATTAGATCGTTTACTAGTAGATCTTAGTGAATTTTAAATACAATTAATCAATCAAGAAACGGTAGGAAATATCAAAAGGGAATTTAAATGTGAAAGCTTATGGACTTTGGGGTCAATCTAAAAAAATAGTTACGACTAAAAGGTGTTATATACTTTCAGCTGTAGTTGTCTCTTTACAAGTATATACCTCACTTAAGTAGTCAATATTACCCTTAAGGCTGATAGATTCTACCTAAATTATATGAAATTGATCAACTACACTCAGAAAACAGGAATACCTAAAATTTGGGTAATGAAATTACGTGACTTTTTAGGTTATTCGAGACCTTAAAATATGTCCATTATGGCCCCAACTTAAGTTAATGCGTGACCTAAAATATCCTAGTGCTTCATCCTTAAATTTTGGCAATATAATGCATTTTTTTTGTTAACCTTCAATATTTTTTTTCTAGAAATACAGTCACTTAAAATAATACAGTTGTAAGCTAAAATGCTTATTAATTGATAATTTATTAACAATAAACATTTTATGAATAAAATGTAGTACAATTTCCGAAAGAATAGTTTTGCTTTTAGGTAAAATGGCCTAAAAATCAAGCCTATACATACTTTAAATTTAGACAAAAAGTCCGTTTTTTGCGTTTTTGAGGTAACCAATTGCCTAAAAATCTTACTTTAGGTCATGTGTTACCTTGAATTTAGTCCACAATTTTTCTGGGTGTATACTATTTATTTAATTAATGATTTAATTAGGAAATTTCATTCGGGCTAAAATTCAGCCTAAGCATCCATTCAAGTTCTTCCTTATCCTACTATCTAAACTTAACCAAAGACATTATAAGAAGATTATTAATTAATTATAAGAAAAACTTTGCTTTCCTCAGTTTAATCCCGCTTTTTCGCTTTCCACTCTTCCCTGTTCCAGATCATCTTCTCGGACGAGTGCACGGAAGCCGAGGGCCGGACGTGGCACATGAAGCACTTTGCCTGCCAGGAGTGCGAGCAGCAGCTGGGCGGCCAGAGGTACATCATGCGGGAGGCCAAGCCCTACTGCCTGGCCTGCTTCGACACCATGTTCGCCGAGTACTGCGACTACTGCGGCGAGGTGATCGGCGTGGACCAGGGCCAGATGAGCCACGACGGGCAGCACTGGCACGCGACGGACCAGTGCTTCAGCTGCTGCACCTGCCGCTGCTCGCTGCTGGGGCGGCCGTTCCTGCCCCGGAGGGGCACCATCTACTGCTCCATTGCCTGCAGCAAGGGCGAGCCGCCGACGCCGTCGGACACGAGCTCGGGCCCCCAGCTGCGGCCCACGCACCGCGCATCCACTTCCAGCCAGATAGCCAGGTCGCCGCGGAGGTCAGGTGAGCGGGAGACCGGGAGAAGGGTCCCCCACGGCCATGGCCATCCGAAGGCCACCGGCAGCGCCGGCGACCTGCTGGAGCGGCAGGAGCGGCAGCGCATGGAGGCCGCCGGAGTGGCGGACCTCCTGCTGGGAGGAGGGGTGCCCGGCATGCCACGCCCCGCCCATCCGCCGCCCATCGACCTCACCGAGCTGGGCATCAGCCTGGACAACATCTGCGCCGGCGACAAGTCCATCTTCGGCGACACCCAGACGCTGACGAACTCCATGCCGGACATGCTGCTGTCGAAGGCCGAGGACTCCCACAGCTACCAGAGCATCGACAAGATCAACCTGAACTCGCCGAGCAACTCGGACCTCACGCAGAGCACCCAGGAGCTGGCCCACGAGCTGGAGCTGGACAACGAGCCGGTGGGGGAGCTGCCCCACGATGGCTACGAGCAGCTGTTCGCCGGCAACCGGAACCAAGTGCAGCTGGCCCAGGACCAGGAGCTGGAGGAGGAGCTGCTGGACAATCGGCCGCTGAAGGAGGTGCGCTTCCACAGCGTGCAGGATACGATGTCGCGCTCCAAGAGCTACACCGACAACTCGAACGCCCGCCGGCGGCGGAGGCGTCGCAACCAGTCGCGCAGCTCCTCGGAGATGCAGATCAACCAGACCAACCTCCGGCTGCACAACGCCCAGACGCAGGCCGGGCCGGGAGCGCTCAACCTGCTGAACAACCTGGACAGCTGCGACGTGGCCAGCATCTGCTCCACCTGCTCCTCTAGCTCCTCGAGCGACATGGACGACTACGTGTACCGCCTGCCCGCCCGCAAGCACTACGGCGGCGTGCGCGTGGCCTACGTGCCCAACGATGCCTTGGCCTACGAGCGCAAGAAGAAGCTGGCCCAGGACTCGTGCCTCGGCGGAGGCGGAGGAGTCGGTGGAGTCGTGGGCGGAGCCGGAGCGCCGGCGATCATGCACGAGAGCAAGAACTGCACGATTTCTTGACCGCCCCCAATGCTGCCGCCGCCGCCCCTCAACCTGAGCAGCTACTACATCCTGGACACGATCCTGGAGGAGCAGAGTCTGATGCTGCCGGACAAGAAGCCGGGCTGCCTGAGGCGGGTCTGGAACTTCTTCGGGCTGGGAAAGGCGCGCCACTCTGGCTCCCAGCACACCAGCAACGGACGTCTCTACAGCGTCTAAAAGGGAAAAGGATTTTAAGCACGAGTTTTTTTACCACGGGATTTTTAAACACGGCTGCCCACCGAAGGACACATACACTTTGCTGTAATCATCAGTCCTCAAGCGGCAGCCGATGCTGTAAATAACATATCGATATGTATTATACACTGGGTGGCGAGATCAGAGATGAGAGAAATCGTTGTACAAAGCTGAAACTATATCATATTTGCATTTACATATACGCATAACTAATTAAGTATTCTAGTATTGGATTTAAGCAGAACAAAAAGCAAAAGGCAACCGACCAGTAGAGACCACAAACAACGCAATCAACGAACAATAAATTCCAACGAAGTCCATCGACGGCCAACAAAAGAATCTCCGAAAGAGTGAAAGTATTATCTGTTTCAGTTCGGATATTAGCCAAATGTGCAACAGTTTAAAATGGCCAAGGCAGAACGCGGCGAAAGACAGCTCTTCCAGCCACCAATCATTTACATTTACAACATTTGCGGTTTCTTTTTTCGCTATTTTATATGGCAAATTAAATTAGAGATTCTTTTGTTCGCAAGCCAAGCGTTTTATGTAATTTGCGTACTTTCTCCAGAGCGTGAAAGGGAAATTGTTATATAAAGTGGCACGCGATCGAATCATATGATAAGAATTATTTGATACCTTCGGTTTACTTGTCTAAGCAATGCTATATCAACAAGTGTGTATGAAACATAATCAAAAGTAAAATATATGTACTTGTATTTTATTCTAAGACACCTCTTTCAATGTGGGCTTGGTCTATTCTCGGGGCCTTCATTAGAGCAAAGCGATTTTCTATAAAATTATTTGCAGTAATTAATCAATTTAGGTTGAGCAATGTTCATAAGGTAAGAGTTTTCCGCTCCTTCGGACATTTGGATAAGCTTGCTCAGATATCTATTTGAGCCATAAAAAGAACAGGTAAGAAGAGCTTCAAGTTGATAAGATTTCCGACAAATTTGACTTTGGCGACCTTGCAATTAATAAATGTTTTATTTATCGAAGACCTGACAAAAACACTAAAACAATTGAAAGGATTCGAATCAGGCAAATCTTCTTGATCTTTCAGCTGGATCGTGGGGGTGCGCAGGTTGACGAGACCTCCCACTTTTCTGTATAATCCTCGTTGGCTTATTTAAATGGTGATGGGACCTTAATCTACTTACTGCTAGCAAGTGCGCTCTTAGAACTTGCTGAGCTGTTTCAGGAAGCGGGCTCGTTGGAAGGCCGACTCAGTTATATTACCCACAAATGGGTGGGGCCCGCTCTCGATGGTTTTGAAGGTGGCTGATTCCCTGGAGGCCTAGACATATTTCCAGTACTGTTCTCTAGGCTATTACACTACCGTTTACCGCTTAATTGATATACGGCTGAATAATTTAGCCAACTACTCGCCACCAAAATTTATACCTGCCGAGCTACTGTTTATAAGGTAACAAATATACCAAAGTTATATATAATGAGAGATATCGCTTTTCAACACGATAGACACATTCGGATTGGTTTATTTTGACTTTTGCTATTGGGAACATATACATAGAACACTTATCTGCCGCTCTCTTTACTTACTTTACGTATTATTAAGTTTTTTATAATCTTGAAAGGTATCGAACAATGCCTAACATGTGAGCATTCCGATAAGCAAACCTATACTATGAAATCTACAGCTGTGCATTGCAATCCTCGGTTCGATTGCATCACACTTAAATTGCAGTAGTAGGTACAAGATACAAACTAATTTTGATCTATCAAATCGGCGTAATAAAGCTAATAAGAAAGCTACAGTCGAGGGTGCTTGACTCTGAGATCCTCAGAACCAAAAGCTTGTCAACACTCATAAAGGACTATATAGTACGACAATACCTGCATGTTGCACAGAGTATAGCCCACAGGTCTAAGAATTTTAGTTTTGCAAAATGTATTACGGCCAAACTCAAGTCTTGCCTTTTATTAATGTTGTTAATTGTTAATATATTTATCCGTTTGGGGATGCTGATCAAGAATTTATTTACTTGAAGGGGTCGGAGATGCCTCCTTCTGCCTGTTACATATATTGTTGGTTGACCCTTAGTTATAATACCCTTGTACCCTATGGGGACCGGGTATAAAAACAGACAGTCATCATGTGTATCACATTTAAATTTAGACTAATGAAAGAAATGCTTCTAAAAAAGCACAGGATTAGTTCTTATTTTACAAAAAAACGAAGTTTTTATACCCTTTTAAGCAATATCTTTCACTTTATATTTGCAGGAAATATGTTAATGTAAAGTCGAGCTTTTTAACCGTAAGGTGACTCACACAATTATGCTGATTGAAAATTGTCAGTTATGTAAGTTATTTAAAGAAAAAAACTGATCAAACTCAGTGAAAGGTAGTAAGCTAGGACCAATTTATTAAGTATTTGTTTCTTCTTTGGGATAAATTCAAACAAAATAAAAATCTAATTAATATAACAATTCATGTTTAATTTATATTTAAGGGTAGGTCAACCCTCTTTGCACATTAGTTACATTTGCAGAAACACCGAGTGGTGATGAAATAATTTTAAAATGTTCACAAAAATACTAAAGAATAAAAGTTTGATAAGTAAAGCTAGATTATGATTCGGTGTTGCCAGTGGCCAATACATTTCAAGATTAGGAAGCTCCGCCTTGTTCCCTTCCGTCTTTTAGCCTTATTTTTGACCTGAATCTTGAAGATCGTTTTTAATATGAAAATAAGTAAGTTTGGAGCATCCAGCTTAACAGCATTTTGTACTTAGCCACTTCATTTCGACAGCACTTATGGAACGATTGGAAAATCGAAACAAATGCATTTAATATAAAAATTGTAAACTAAATCATCTCGCCTGATGATGTTGATCTAAAATATACATTTACATTTATTGCGTTACAAATTCGGTTGGCTCTGAGCAATGATACCCTTATTCTATTTGGGTACGGGCTCTGCTAACAATGCTACTCCTTATTTTTTGTATTTAGATTTCAGGGTTTCCTTATCGTTATGTCCATAGTACATTCGGAAAAGCCAAGTAGGGTGATGAAATAAATTTAAAATTTGCTGTAGATTTCTGAAGACAAAAGTGTGATAAGCATAAGGTAAAGATAGATTGTGATTCGCCCTTGCAAGTGGCCTATAAATATTAAGATTAGGGAGCTCCTTCAGCTTTTTCAGATGGGACCCCAGTGTAATAATTTCTCCCAGCCTTTCACTGTCTCTAATCATATATCGCTTATGTCATCCCACCAGAACTCTGGTCTGGCTGTCACTCACACTAAATATGATGTAAACCTGGTCCAGCAAACAGCCGGTTTCGCCTTCAAGCTTTTGTTGATGCCTGAGTTCACTGTTTGAATATTTTAGCAAATTGGCCAGAGGCGATTTGAAACTATCAACAAAAACAGCAACAAGCAAAACGGTTAATTCATCAAACAAGCCACCACCGTTTTGACAGAAATATAATTAAATGTTAACAGAATTGGAAATCAAACAGCATTTTTTTTTTATTTTGTGAGTCGGCTTTTGCTAAGATTTTGGTCGGAGTTATGGAGAAGATTTAAATACTTACAAATTCAATTTCTAAAAGAAAATTAAAGTTTACACTAGTTATCTTTTTAGGAAAGTAAGCTAACTTCGGTAAGCTACTAATGTGAATAGAAAGAAGACTATCTGCAAAGTTTTATTTAGCAACTCGAAATCTGAGAGACAATTTTTGAAAAGGGATATCTAATAGTATATCCCACCATCAATTGATAGAAGAATGTTAATCTTATAGAATTAGTGTATAGTCTTTTCGTTTAAATATTGAATGTGTTCTAGGAATACATCTTTTGAAATTAAGTAGACTTAAAAATGAATTATTTTTATATAAAGCCTTTATTTTAGTTAATTAAACTACTTGGATTTTATTTTAAGATGGATACTTTTATATGCCGCATCGAAAGCATTAATATCGACATAAGCTTATTTTCTGGGAACGAACTGCATCCAGAATCCGGACCTGGGGGTAAAGTTAAAGCCGCGTGCTGATCCCCACAAATCTTTTTCAGTTCTCGGCGAAGCTTCGATCTTGTATTTCAGCAGGAGGTTGTACAACATGCCCTTGACCTGCATCAGAGCATAGCGATTTCCTGGAGGAGTAGAAATAAAAGGTACATAATAAGTAGGTGCTATGTATAAGTTCTAAAGCGAAAGATCCAAGGATCACTCTATATGTGCTCACTCACCTATGCAGTTACGAGGACCCACGCCGAAAGGCAGATATGTGTACGGCACCAGCTCACCCTTCCGCTCCTCGCTGAAGCGCTCCGGATCGAACTTCCTGGGCTCGGGGAAGTACCGGTCGTCCATGTGCAGGCCAGAGATGGGTATATTGACGCGGTCACCCACCTTGAAGTCGAAGAGTTTGGTGCCGTCATCGTCGGTAAGGGTGTAATCCTTGGAGCAGCAGCGGTCGGTGGCAGCGGCCAGGGTCCACTTGCGCAAGGACTCGGAAATGACCATGTCCATGTAGGCCATTTTCTGCACAGCGTCGTAAGTCAGGGATCCGCCCTTCAGGGTCTCCTGGGTCTCCTTCACCTCCTCGTAGAGGCGCTCCTGGATGTCGGGATTGTGCAGCAACTCGTAGGCCGTGGTGCAGACCAGGTTGGAGTTGTTCTCGAAGGCGGCGAAGAAGAAAATGAAGCACTGGGCCACAATCTCGTCGTCCGTCCAGTTGTCCTCGGACTCCTTCTTGGCCTCCATAAGCAGCTGGATCATGTCGGGGCGGTTGATGTTGTGCTCCTGCCGGTACTTAATGGCATCCACCACCAGACGCACAAAGTACTCCACTTTGCTGGCCTCAAAGATGGTCAGTTTGAAAAACTAAAGAAGGTGCATTAAGGGTAAGATTAGTTGCGCCTTAATTATGCTGAAAATATAACTTACACTGAAAAGCTTAGGAACGAGAATGGACAGCATGAACTTGAAGAACTGGGGTCCTCTAGAAAATACCAGACCCTGGCCAATTTTGTAGAACTCATTATTTGGATTGTCGTACGAGTTCACCTTCAGGCCGAACGCGGTGGTCGCGATTATGTCGTTGGAGAGCTTGTTGCACAACACCTTCATGTCCACCTCGAAACTCTTTCCTGCAGGAGCTGCTCCCGATTCCGTGTCCAGGTGCTGCAGGCACTCGGCAAAACTGTCGTTCATCAAGGTGAACATGCTGCGCATCTTGGCCGCCGTGAATACCGGGGTCAGGGTAGTCCTCATGTGCTTCCAGCGCTGATCCTTCATCACATTCAGCATGTCGTTTACCAGGCGCTCGTTGGTAGTTGTGAAGAACTGGTGGTTGGGGAAGTGGTCGAAATCCTTCACGCAGATTTTCTTGATCACCTCGGGATCGTTCAGTTGGATCATGGGGGTGCGCAGATTGAAGAGACCCACAACTTTGCTGTAAAATTTGAAATCCTAGTTTGCGCATTTAAGTGGTGATGGAACCTCAATCAACTTACTGCTGTCGAGTGCGATCGTAGAACTCGCTGAGCTGTTTCTGGAAGGAGGCTCGTTGCAAGGCCGAGTCAGCCATATTGCCCACAAACGGGTAGGGCTTCTCGAAGTAGAGGCCGCGTTTCTCGAAGGTCTTGAAGGTGGCAGTACTCCACTTGTAGATCAGCAGACAGATGCCCAGGAGGGCGAGACATATTTCCAGTACAGCCATGGCTAGGACTGTAACGTGTTACCTCTTGATTAATTTATTGCGAATTAATTTTGCCATTTAGCCGGAACCCACTTTTATACCCGCCGAGTTACTTTATATGTGTGTATAGTTTGGATTTACATACGTATAACTGCGTTATCCCAAAGAGAGATATCGCTCCTCAACAGGCTAGACACATTCTGATTGGCTTGTTTTAGTTTTCACCCTTAGCAACCCTCTCTCGTTGCTCGATTGTTGTTACTTTATAGATTATTAATTTGTTTATAAACTTGAAGTGTATCGGGCAACGCTCTCACCAAAGCGATTCGATAAGAAACTTATCTTTTCACCCTGTGTATTCTAATCTTTGGTTTGATTGAAGTACTCCACAAACGTAGTAGTAGTTAACGTACAAAAAGATAAGAAGGTATTATAATCTATTAAATCGACAAAACCTTTCTGTTTATATTGATAAAATGTGTGCCGAAAACATGTTTAGGCTGATGAAAGTAATGCTTTTACAAATGCAATTCCAAGATAAGGTTCAAATCGTTCATAATAACGAAGTCTGTATACCCCTTTCGTCCCATTTGTATACCCTTGCAGAGGGTATTATAATTTTGCCATGATATTTGCAACGCAGTGAAGGAGGCATCTCAGACCCCATAAAGTATATATATTCTTGATCAGCATCACCAGCCGAGTCGATCTAGCCAAGTCCGTCTGTCTGTCTGTCTGTCCGTCTGTCTGTCCGTCTGTCTGTCCGTCTGTCTGTCCGTCTGTCTGTCTGTCCGTCTGTCTGTCTGTCGGTTTCTACGCGAACTAGTCTCTCAGTTTTTGAGCTATCGGGCTGAAATTTTCAGCATAGTCTTATTTCTTTAGCACGCAGTATATATGTCGGAACGGCCGAAAGCGGACCACTATATCCTATAGCTGCCATAGGAATGATGGCGAAATTAATGTACAAAAATTTTAATTTCTCTGTTTTTCAACGAATTTCTATAAATTTCGAGATATAGTCGTTTTTTATAGTTCTAGAATTACGGTTTTAATTTCATTAAGATCGGACAACTATATCATATAGCTGCCATAGAAGGGATCGGTCGATTTATATGAAAATGTAAAATTCTACATGTAAAATGTAAAATTTACATAATTTGACATTTTTTACATTACCAAAATGGATCGATTTTCAATGATCCAATTGCTGACTGCAAGGGTATATAAACTTCGGTTTACCGAAGTTAGCTTTCTTTCTCGTTATACTATTCTTTTAAATATTGCCAGAATTTGAAGGTGGTCGCCTTAGATAACTTACATTTTCAAAACCCCCGTGATGAAATAAATTTGCATTACATTTCTGAGTCCTTATGAACATGATGTTAACCTGGGCCGATAAGCAGCTGGTTTAGACTTAAGCTTTGGTAAATCATTGCCGATTGTAGTATTATTTAAGTCGGAAGAATTCACCCAGTGAAGTAAATATATTCTTGATCTGCAAGTTGGGAGTTGATGTGTCCTCTCAGTTTCAAACCTATTCAGCTATTTGCATCAACTTTTTTTTGTAATAATATTGTTAATTTGACTTAAGTCAGATGACAATATCATAGGAACGATCCCAAAATAATACATATGTACATATATGTAATTCCAGATTTAAATATCAAGTTTGGTATTTTATCATAATTAGGCGACTATATCATACAACAGGAGAGGAAGCTATCCTTGCAGTTTGCAATTGGATCGATTCGATTGAAATGGAAACCGATCGAAAAAAACTTACTCAAAAGCTTATAAATAATTTATGAATACAAACTCCTATCTTTTGCTGATTTTCCTATCTTCTCATACAAATTGACCAATCGGTCTATCGCGCTAGGGCAGCTATAAGATAGAGTAGCGAGTATAATACGACTCTCTATTAAGCAGCAAAAGAAAAAGTAAGAAAGCTGCAATCGATATCCGTACCAAAAATTTGGATTTTGAGGAGAAGAAGAACTAAATGCAATCACGCTGTCCTCTTCTAGCACACTTTTCTTTCGGGTTCTCTATTCCGGAAAAAATTTGCAATTTTTAGTTTTACAATGAAGTATTTTTTAGCATGACAATCGCCACAAAAGCTAAAACTTTGGATCTAACCTATTGGTCTGGTTAATCCCCAGAAAATCCAAGGCCAAATTTGTATACCCGGTACCAATAGGGTACAAGGCCATTATAAGTTAGTGCCAACCGAAAATGTATGTAACAGGCAGAAGGGGCATCTCCGACCCGATAATGTATGTATATTCTTGATCAACCAGCCGAGTCGATTTAGGCATAATACTAAACAAACAAAAAACAAATCACAGAAAAAACATGTAGGAAAGCTACAGTCGAGTGTGTACGACTGAGTTTATAAAAAGAAAATGTTGACAAATGAATACAAATGTTGCCAGAAACATGTTGAGCAACACCCAAAAATGAGAAATGTTGCTAGGAACATGTTGAGCAATACGCATTGGTGCTGTCAACACAAAAGTAGAAGCGTACACCAAAACTTTATTGTTTAATAAAATCCATGTTCGTCATCCGATTTTACTCAATTAAATTACATTTGATTTACGGTCAGGTTCACAAATTCTAGATTTTTTAGAATAATTTAATACTATTTAATTACAGCAACGACATTATAACAATTTTTGAATGGACTTGGGCCGGTGTTATTGCTTCAGTTGCAGCAGAATGCAGAAACTCAGAAACGCACTCTCTTAGTATTTTAATGCTATGAAATTCTACGCTATGAAATCTTGAAAAATTCTCAAAAACGGAAAATCCAAATATGATTTCATATTAACAGAGTTGTTGCTTTTTTTTTTTTAATTTATTTAATTTTGCACAAAGTACGCGCCACTCGAAATCTTGGTAACTTGGCAACCATTTCACGAGGGCTTTTCCGGCACTAGCTAGTAAAGCATTTCCCGTCAGCTAGTGAAGTGTATTGTTAGCCCGAATTCCAGTCCTATATTGAGCAAGCAGCGCAGCTTTGGATTCCCGGATTCAGCGACTCGCAATCACAATGTTTGGAAATATGCAGCTTGAATTCGGCCCGACGGTTACCCCCGAGCAGGGATCCAAGTTGATGACCATTCTCAAGGATTTGCTCGGCTGCGTTTAGGGCCAACAACCTCCTCATATTCTTAAACACACTATGACCCGTGCTGCTCACTGCTTTGCCAATCCTCCTTCGACTCCGGTCAACGAACGTGAATGTATCCAGAAGATAACGCGCGTTCTGAAGTCCCACGAAGATGGAGATGTAGTCAGTTACTTTACCATACACTACAATAGGCTCGTATTGCTAAGACTCGATCCTCAGCACCGCAGCTCGCTGGTGGAGTTCCTGCTTACCTTGGCGAAGAAGCACATGCAAGAGTCGTAGTCAGAGCCGGAGTCAGAGCAGGACTCAGAGTCAGAGCTAGAAGTAGATCTAGAGCCAGAGCCAGCTTCAGGCGCTTAATTGTAAATTTTATTTAGTCTGCTGTTAATAAATAAACAAATCAGTCTAAGATAAAGCACAATTGTTTTTGTCCTCTTCCACCTCAGCAAGAAGGATCTCTTCGAACCCACTTTTATTTTCAGTAAGCTTGTCAGTTTTCTACCCTCTTTGTCAAAATTTAGCGGCCAGATAAAGTTCTACGTGGCTACTTCACTACTCCCGTAGGTTTACTTAAAATCAAGTAAGAAAGCTACGGTCGAGTGTGCTCGACTGTTAGATATCCGGTACCCAAACTTTCACTTTTCGAACAAAATGTGGAATTAGAACAATTGCAGTAAAAATTACACTTCTTAAACTATTTATAAACTTTATGTCCAAAAACTCGACGACGCACCAACACTCGCTCGATCGCAGCCAACGAATAAACATTTTTGGTGATTGTGTCCTTTTCTGACACATTTATTGCACTCTATTATAAATGTCGCTTCTTAGAGCAAAAGTGTTGAAGATATATACGGCGACAACTGCGACGGATTCCATAACATAGGTAGCCATGTCCTAGAGGTCTGAATTCCGGGTCTGCGTTGTTTTTGGCAAGATGAGCATAAGTTTAAATACCGCTCAATCCAAAGAATTTTTTTATTCTTATTATAATTCCAAATTTCGTTTTTCTCCTTTTTATTCAATTAAAACATTTGATTTCAGTTCATCCGAAGTTGGGTAATGCAACAAAATTGAACAAAGTGGATTTTTCGTAGGTTTTTGTTTACACTCTTTCTGCTCTGCAGTTATGCGCCACTTTTTGGTAAAAGGTACATACGTGATTCAATATTTGATATGAAAATGGCCACTTATTATACGATATTGGAAATGCCTAACTGGTCTGAGTGGTCGTTGTAGTTAGGTTTTGCAAGATCGGCCCGTGATCAGTTCCAACGATAACCAAAATTATAATTTTTATTTTTTTTTTCATTTTTATTCTTTTGTTAAATTTTTATTAAATTTTTGGTAAAAAAAAAGTTGTAATAATAATAACATGAAAATATTGAAGAACAATTTTAACGAAAATTTCACCTGCTCTTAGGATCGAACCCTTGACCCTATAGCATATATAACGATTTTTATTTTTTTCGGAGGCGGTAGTGGGCTTGGTCAAATTTTAAAACAAACTCGATCTGCGTGCAAGGGAAATCTGTTTACCAACACGGACAGACGGACATGGCTAAATTGACTCGGTTGGTGATGCTGATCAAGAATGTATACTTTATGGGATTTGCCTCCTCCTGCCTGTTACGTACATTCTCGGTTGGCACTAACTTAAAATACCCTTGTACCCTATGGGTACCGTAAATGATTGATGATAACTTTATTTCAGTTCCTTAAACTGCTTTTTTTTTCTATTTTATCGTAGGCTTATATGCTGCATCAAAAGCATTAATATCGACACAAGCTTATTTTCTGGGAACGAACTGCATCCAGAATCCGGACCTGGGGGTAAAGTTGAAGCCGCGTGCCGATCCCCACAAATCTTTTTCAGTTCTCGGCGAAGCTTCGATCTTGTATTTCAGCAGGAGGTTGTACAACATGCCCTTGACCTGCATCAGAGCATAGCGATTTCCTGGAGGAGTAGAAATAAAAGGTACATAATAAGTAGGTGCTATGTATAAGTTCTAAAGCGAAAGATCCAAGGATCACTCTATATGTGCTCACTCACCTATGCAGTTACGAGGACCCACGCCGAAAGGCAGATATGTGTACGGCACCAGCTCACCCTTCCGCTCCTCGCCGAAGCGCTCCGGATCGAACTTCCTGGGCTCGGGGAAGTACCGGTCGTCCATGTGGAGGCCAGAGATGGGAATATTGACGCGATCGCCCACCTTGAAGTCGAATAGCTTGGTGCCGTCATCGTCAGTCAGGGTGTAATCCTTGGAGCAGCAGCGGTCGGTGGCAGCGGCCAGGGTCCACTTGCGCAAGGACTCGGAAATGACCATGTCCATGTAGGCCATTTTCTGCACGGCGTCGTAGGTCAGGGATCCGCCCTTCAGGGTCTCCTGGGTCTCCTTCACCTCCTCGTAGAGGCGCTCCTGGATGTCGGGATTGTGCAACAACTCGTAGGCCGTGGTGCAAACCAGGTTGGAGTTGTTCTCGAAGGCGGCGAAGAAGAAAATGAAGCACTGGGCCACAATCTCGTCGTCCGTCCAGTTGTCCTCGGACTCCTTCTTGGCCTCCATCAGCAGCTGGATCATGTCGGGGCGGTGGATGTTGTGCTCCTCCCGGTACTTAATGGCATCCACCACTAGACGCACAAAATACTCCACTTTGCTGGCCTCAAAGATGGTCATTTTGAAAAACTAGGGAAGGATATTTAAAATAAAGTTATCTTTGACATTTAAAGGGTTCGCTTACACTGAAAATCTTTGGGACGAGTGATGAAAAAATAAACTTAAAGAACTGCATTCCGCGGGAGAAGACCAGGGACTGACCAATCTCGTAGAACTCATTTTTGGGATTGTCGAACGAGTTCACCTTCAGCCCAAACGCGGTGGTCGCGATTACATCGTTGGAGAGCTTGTTGCACAACACTTTCATGTCCACTTCGAAACTGCTTCCTGCTGGAGCTGCCGATTCCGCCGTGTCCAGGTGCTGCAAGCACTCGGCGAAACTGTCGTTCATCAAGGTGAACATGCTGCGCATCTTGGCAGCCGTGAAAACAGGGGTCAGGGTATTCCTCATGTGCTTCCAGCGCTGATCTCTCATGACACTGAGCATGTCATTCAGCAGTCGCTCGTTGGAGGTTATGAAGAGCTGGTGGTTGGGGAAATAGTCGAAGTCCTTCACGCAGATCTTCTTGATCAACTCTGGATCGTTCAGCTGAATCATGGGGGTGCGCAGATTGAAGAGGCCCACAAGCTTGCTGGAATGTCAAAAGACTTCTTGAATGTACTCAGCAATGCGGTGACAGAGTCGCTGAACTTACTGCTGACGAGTGCGCAGGTAGAACTCACTGAGCGCTTTCTGGAAGGAGGCCTTCTGCAAGGCCGACTGACCCATATTGCCCACAAGTGGGTAGGGCTTCTCGAAGTACAGGCCCCGCTCCTCGAAGGTCTTGAAGGTGGCCGTGCTCCACTTGTAGATCAGCAGACCGATGCCCAGGAGGGCGAGACATATTTCCAGTACAGCCATGACTGGATGTTACCAATTGGCAAACTTATTCCGAACTGAGTTTCACAACTAATCTTCGCCGCAATTTATACCCGGCGTAATAGATTATATGTATGAACAAATGTATGCGTATCGAGTATTTCTATCTACGTTCTTTTATAAAGAGAGATATCGTTTCTGAACAGGTTGGAGGTTGTTTGTTTTGACTGTTTCTGTTGTTATGTCAAACAAGGAGAACTCATCTGACGCTATGTTTGGATCATTGTGGTTACTTAAGAGAGCATGAGAATACTCTCACCGATTTTTGGTATATATTTTTTACCTTTTAAGGGAAACTCTGAGCTTTGAGAGCGTTCTGATAAGAATATTCTCTTGCTACTCACTGAAAAGTTTTGCTCATTAAAGGTAGCTAATAGTTTGGTCATATCTGCACCGCTGCAATCTAATCTTTCGAAACAAATAATTATTTAAAATCGAAAAATTTCAATGTCCTCAAATATCTACTGATAATTACGTCAAGGCATGTGACTCATCTTAATCTAGATCCACATTGGAAAATCCAAACATACACGATTATACTGTTTAATTGATATGCCCGGTGCTGATAGGATAGCCAATCAGAGGGAAAGAGTTAAAAAATATTAGCCAAAGGCCGTTTGCCTTTTAATTTAATGAAGGCCTTCGATACAGGGAATCTCACAGTCGAGTAGCCACTAATTTCGGTTTAATAGTGTTTATCGTTTTACATTTGAGTCATTGCAGTTGTAGACTGATCTAATGTATGCTCGTTTGTGCTATTATTAACCATTAATCTCGAGTATTTCACTTGAATGTTGATTGATAATGTAGTAAAGTAGGAAAATGTTGGCTGATGAAAGTACTGTTTCTACTAATGCAATAAAAGAAAAAGTTTACAGGAAAGTAAACTAACTTCGCTAAGCCGAAGTTGATATACTCTTGCAGATAATAATATTATGAGAATATATATTTGGCTTTATTCGATATCTATAATAGCAACGAAAATCGGCCCGATCGTTTCTACGGCATTTAAAAGATATAGTGGCTTGGTGAGATATGGAGATATATAACATTAATTTAAAGTCCTTTAAAGCGACAAAAATATTTGTCCTTTGGCTAATTCCAAGTTTAAGATAACTTTAAAGTATTATATTTGTAGATGCTTAAATTGAAAAAGTGTCTATTTAAGTCTTAAACTGGCCAAATACCATTTCAGAACTTATGGAATCGTTTTAAGAACGTACTTTTATTTAAACTTATTTTTTTTTGTAGAATAATTAATAATAAACTTTAATTTTGTTTATGAAGTAAGTGAACCTATATAGGAACAACCTGGTCAAACCTAGCATTTCAATATAACTTCACGGGTATACAAAATTCGTATTGTCAAGACTAACACCCTTTCATATTTACGTTTTTTTGCAAATTGATAAGAGTGTTAAAAAAGCTGAGTAAAAGTAAATCAAGTTTTTGTTGAGATTCGTTCAAACTGTCGCGACACTTGATCTATCTAAATCGACTCGGTTTCCAGTCCATAATTTATAATGTTCTCTATGACACTTAGATGAAAGTGATCAAATTTTAAATAAATAACATTCCTCATCATAATTATCATATTTGTATGCGATATTACAATATATTACACAGCTGATGATTGGTTTAGTGAGAACTGATTTTAAGAACCCGTCCTAACTGCAGCGCGGTTTATCTATCGAATGTGAGTCAATTACATTAGGAAAGAGACATCACCTCTGATCAGGTTAAGCTTGACTAAAGCTTGCCTATTTGAATTGTTTTCGGACTCTCTCGAGGTAGGCACGGTTCTCTCTGATTCTCTCGGGAAAACTGTTGTGTATTAAATTTCATTATTTTTATAAAAAGGTCTCAACTTATAAGAAAAAAATTGGTTGTCTGTAAAGTCGGTTTACTGACGATAGTTAAACGTGACAACGTCATAAGAAAATATCATGGCAAAATTATAATACCCTCTGCAAGGGTATAAAAATACAACAAAATACTTGAATAAAATTTATTGTTTAAATTTCTACTCAATTGATAAAATTTAAATTTTGATTTTATTATACCCTTGCAGAGGGTATTATAATTTTGCCATGATATTTGCAACGCAGTGAAGGAGGCATCTCAGACCCCATAAAGTATATGCATATATCCTTGATCAGCATCACCAGCCGAGTCGATCTAGCCATGTCCGTCTGTCTGTCTGTCTGTCCGTCTGTCTGTCTGTCCGTCTGTCTGTCTGTCCGTCTGTCTGTCCGTCTGTCGGTTTCTACGCGAACTAGTCTCTCAGTTTTAAGCTATCGGGCTGAAATTTTCAGCATAGTCTTATTTCTTTAGCACGCAGTATATATGTCGGAACGAAATCGGACCACTATATCCTATAGCTGCCATAGGAATGATGGCGAAATTTATGTAAAAAAAATTTTAACTTCTCTGTTTTTCAACGAATTTCTATAAACTTCGAGATATAGTCGTTTTTTATAGTTCTAGAATTACGGTTTTAATTTCATTAAGATCGGTCAACTATATCATATAGCTGCCATAGAAGGGATCGGTCGTTTTATATGAAAATGTAAAATTCTACATGTAAAATGTAAAATTTACAAAATTTACATAATTTGAAATTTTTTTTTACAGTACCAAAATGGATCGATTTCCAATGATCCAATTGCAGACTGCAAGGGTATACAAACTGCGGTTTACCGAAGTTAGCTTTCTTTCTCGTTATTTTAATAATATAATTAAATTTTTTCAATTAGTTACTTAATTATTTTTGCAAATTTAATTGTAATTTGTTATAAAAAAGTAATAATTTTAAAAAATTTATTATAAGAATAAACAATGATTGAATTATTGTTTATAGATCTTACATTTAAAATTTAAAATTTGGAAACATTAAAATTTCGTAAAAAATAGTTTTTAAAAAGCCCGCCTCAATGTGTTTGATATAGCAGAAAATGTTCCTTTGACAGATGGCTGGTCCAACCTGTCATTTCAGACACGGTGTTGTGATATGTGGAAGATTTAATATTTATGTTTTAATTTTTAAATCATAGCTACGCTCGATAATTATTTCGATTGAATAGTAAAGCCATCGATTTTTTACTCAACGTGAAATAGTTCTGTTAACTTATTGTTTTAATTTTGACAATTATAGCATAACCTACAATCGCTGCACTAGCGGACCGATGCTATTCATTTTAATGATGAAACCACGAATATTCGACAATATATCACTGAATATATAATTAATATCGTAAGAATCATTACCTTTATCGCTGTAATTATCGTTGCTATAAACAATTGACACCACATTCACTTTTCACTGCACTTGATACTCGATTAAAACATGTAAATGTACTATAGTATAGCAGCTGTCCACGCAGACGCGTAAGAGAAAAACGAAGTTGGCTTCGCGCGAGACGTTGCGAACCGAACCACTCGACCTCTCATTCTCTCTCATCTCTGCTGCTGCTGCTCACGTCACGTTTACACTGTCTGTGTAGCGGCAGAGAACGGGCAGAGGTAACGACGCATGAGTCATGTTTTTTCGAGCGTGCAGCCGGCTCTATCGAATTATAAGACGTTTTCACGTCAAAAGCTCGCGGTCTTATGTGTGTATAGTGAAATATAACCTACCTGTCCTCAAAGCAAAGGGCTTTCAATTTCATAAACGATTGTTTAAACATTTTTATGAACTTTTTTTACATTTGATTTTGTTGTATTTACGTGGCCTCATTTTCAAACGAAATATAGGTTAGGATAACTTGACCTAAACGAAATATATTTGGTGATCTATTTTTTGGGGCGTTGAAAATTTATAAAATATAAGTAATCTTCTCTGAAAGGGCTGTTAATCTGGCCGTCCATCTGTTCGTTTCTACGCAATCTAGTCCCTCGGCTTTTCTGGATGACACTTCTCAATAGTTTTCGTTTATTTTATTGGTAAGTTTAAATACCCGGTAACAATACGGTACTATTATAATTTAAAAAAAATTTTTAGATAAAATAAAAATTTAACAAATATATTTCGACTGCAGTCAATTTACAGTTGAAGCAAATATAATTGGCTCACGTCAATTTAGCTATTACTGATTAAGTAAAGAAGAAAGAAATATAAAATAACTAATACAAAACAAGAAAGAAAGCTAACTTCGCTAAACCGAAGTTTGTATACCCTTGCAGTCTGCAATTGGATCATTGAAAATCAATAAATTTTGGTAATGTCGAAAAAAGATCAAATTATGTAAATTTTGTAAATTTAACATTTTACATGTAGAATTCTACATTTTCATATAAATCGACCGATCCCTTCTATGGCAGCTATATGATATAGTTGTCCGATCCTAATGAAATTAAAACCGTAGGTTTTCCACTGGAATGTATAGTTTCGGTGGAATTTTAGGTTTTTACTTTCATCATTTCGGTCTCTTTGCAAAAAAAAAGCCATTGGACGAAAGAAATATATAAGGCATGTGCTTAATAGATAATATATATACTTCATACGATCCTAAAAGCTGCTTATTGCAACGAATTTGATTCGAAATGAAAGTGCTTCGTCATATTACAAGTGGGACTTGAGGGCTCCTGGGTTCTACTGTAGCTCTACCGAATTCATATGGGTGTCCCGGGTTTATTCACCCCTGTTCTTCCTTGCGGAAGGCTTGCATATAAATTCCTGCAAATATATGTTGTATGTGCACATGTAACTTGCATATATAACTTTCGTTTGCCCAGCCAACCGAGTTGCCTCTCATTCTGCTCCCACTGCAGCACACATATAGCATAGGGAAGGTCCTTTAACATTTTATGCGCAACTAAAATGTTAGAACATACTATATAGTATATACACATGATACCACACACAGTACAACTCTGAGGATGTAAGTGTTGTGGGTGTGCGCTGCATTTTATCAAAGCTTGTCCAGCAGTTGCCGATGTCTGTCAAGCCATAATGCCTTCCTCCTGCCGCTTCAGCCACTGCTCTTCCATTTGATTCTATTCTATTTCGCTCCTTTTTTATGCGCAAATCATGCTGCATCATTAAATCTTGCCGCTGTCGTTGCTTTGTAGCTGTTTTTGCCTTTGCATTTCCTTTCGCTTTCCTTTCAGCAGCTTTGCCTTGCCCCGGAAGCACCCGAAACCTATGGGCGGATGGAGGGAATTTACGGCTTTGGGCGTTGATTTTGCTCGGGATCCGTTTGCCAGCTCCTCGCCGCAGTTTTATTTTGCTTTGGTTTTTATGGGATTTTAAGTAGTCGTAAAGCGCAACACTTGATGAGATATTAAACGCTGAAAGGATACGAAAAGCAGGACTGGTCGCCCCCGATTTGGGATCACACATTGTTGCACTTTGTTTGATTTGATGGCATTTTAAATATTGGTTTTTGAATTTTTCATTATTTCCTGGGCAAAACGCTTTCAATGGCCCTTTAATAGATTTGAGGTGTCGTAAAGAACAGGGCCTGGAAATGGTGTACTGAGACAAAAATTCAGACCGTTAATTAATAATAATATAAATAATAATATAATTATGATTTGTGAATGCTTTTTATCTTTTTTAATTTTGTTAAGTAAATTATTATTATGTTAGGTAATTATTGAAATAAGGATATAATCCAGTCTAAATGGGGAGAAAATGTTAAAAAATGTTAATTTGAGCTTAAATTTAATTCGAATGGGAGTGAAGCGAATTTGAATTTTTTATATGCGAACACAAGTTTCTTGCGGTGTAAAGACTTTAGGGGACTCAGAAGGTGAGAAACAGGCACAACTCACCTGTCTGCCCCGTGTCAGTCTCATCAAGGAGCATAAAGAGACCACAAAACCCGAAGAACCTTGTCTGCAAACTTGTCAATGACTCCCAGCAACTAAATATTTTATTAGGCAGTTGGCAGCACACAAAAAAAAAGCAGGGAAAATTGAAGAAGGACCAAGGACTCTGTGTGTGTGGTCGTGATTGCGTGAAATTTAGTAGCTCTCGGGGCGATGTAGGGACAGACAAGTTGATGCTGATGAGCCTCATGATGGGCACGAAGATGATGATGGTGCGGATGAGGATGTTTATGTGGAAGCCTGGAAGCCTGATGAAGCTGCCGCTGCCCGCCTGTCAGGGGAATTCGGGAGATGGCGGCAAAGTTCCTTGACTTTCCCCAAGCCCCTCCCTGCCACTGAAATGTTTGCTCACAATTGGCTGTACGTGTGCAACATTTTTAAGTAGCTTCCGCCGCCTCACTCACTCTCTGTTTGTCTTTAGTTTGGGGAAAATGCCAAGGCGGAAACATATGTTTTCAATTTGGCTTGCAAATGGAAGAACTTGATTGAATTTACCTAGGCCAAAATGGAGATCGATGTGCTGAGTCTTTAAGTTCGCAGAAGAAAATAAAATTCACTAGTTACGCCAGTAACTTTGCCCGAAAATGTATTTTGATTTCAAAGAATATAGTAAAACAGAAAGTCGAGTTCATATCCTTATTTAGATAATTGCACTGATCTTAAAATATTACTCTTAGGCAACAACTCCTCCAGATATTTCTATTAAGCCCACAATTCACTCTCAGACTTGGACAATACGAAATTCCAAGGGAACTTTAACACGTGGTAACTTTAACGTGGCCAAAAACTATGCGAAAGTTCATCCGTCATCGGGGTCCCCAAAGAGCGAATGGCAGAAAGGGAAATTCGCAAATTACATTTGCGGCGTCTGGTAGTCTGCATCAATCATACGCACCGTGTTCGGCATCAGCAGCTGTCGGGGTGCCCGGGGAAGCGACTCCTGGGGGATTCGCTGGCGAGCAGGACGTTAGCGTTGACAGTGCCAGGCTCCATGTCACTCCATTCAAATTACTTGCGATTCGCCTTTGTTGTTAGTGAAAGCCTCGCCTAATTGTACGCCACAAATTAAAATAAATTGTCCGAAATTAAAGGGGAACTTTTACTTTTGCCCCGGCTCCGGCTCCATCCTTGTTTGCCTGCTTAGGAATTCAAGCGACGTGGCTCGGGGGATCCTACATGGCCATGACTTGTCTGACAAGCAGGATATACATACGTATATTCTCGGTGTTTGTCCTTTGGCTGACATTCATTGGGAATTCGCCGGGCGTAGGGACGTGGCTCAACTTTTTGCATATTACGCACTTGGTCACGTACTCTGCTCATATTTATTTTGCATAAGTTTGCGACTGCCGAGGGCGCAAGGAAGTCTGCTTTAAGTCCGGATCCGGATCCGGCAGGAATTAGCCCAATTAGGCGCTGCCCGGCATATGCAGACAGTGGGCCTCCGATAAGCGAGCCGATAAGGCCGAACAAAGGCAGCGGGCAATTTCCCGAGACGAGACACGGTAATTGCACGGAGTACAGCGTCGAGTTTGAGTTATGGCCCGGCACTTATGAGCGTTTTTACTGCTCTTCTCCGTTTCGTTTCGTTCCGTTTTATTTATTTGGCTTTTCATTTTGCGACTCCCAACTGGCGACCTTTGCCAGCCACCCGAAACAAGTTCAATGGCTCGCCCGTCCCTTTTCCCAGCCCCTGATCCTGCTCCTGCAAGGCAGGCTACACGATTTTTTATTTCGCATGTTGCGACGCTAAGTGCTTCCTGTGCTTTTTTCTCGGGGGCTGGGCAAGGTGCCACATCAACTTTGGCTGCCACGCCATAATATTAATTGTGCCTGCCAGAAAATATATACTTTTTTAGCCTCTGCGGGTCTGGGGAGTCTCTGCGCACATAAAGGACATTGCCGGGGGCCACTTAAATGCCATTAAATTTTTATTTTATGCCCCCGAATGAAGTGCGTGCGCTCTTAAATTTTTAATAATTATTCATAGCCGTTCCCCCGCCTGATAATCGCACTTTGTTCTTTCGGTCCAGGCCAGCAGCTATTTGGTCATCCCGCTTTTGGGTGTCCCAGCTCATGAGTATTTGCATTTCCGCAATTCACTCTCGCTTTTTGTGGGCCTTGAAATTATGATTATTTTCGAGCCAGCTGATGCAGCCCGAAAAAAGAGCAGGGTGTCTGGGGTGGCAGTCCCAGTTGTGGTGGACCTTCTAGACTACGGGTCCAGAGTAGTTCCCTGTCAGTGTTTGTCAAGCACCCCGCCCACCTAGGAGTGTTTTCGAGTCGCTTCTGGTGGAAAATGACAAATTGTCTCATCAGTCAGTGCAAATGTAACCGAAAAGAGCGCTACGCAGCGGTACACAATGGATCGAGGGTGGGGTGGGGCCAGAGCAGAAGTTTTCCCTGCTTGCGGAACAATCATTATTATTGTCTACTTTTGAGGGCTTCATCTACATCTGCACCGAAAGAAATGACACTAGAATGGACGATCTTACAGCTATCTACTAGAGAAAAATATTGTCTCTGAAAAAGATATTGCAATCGAAATGACCTTAATAATGTCAACATAAAGTGTTGTGTTCTGTTGCCTATCGGAGGTGCATAGAAATCACACACGTTTTAAAATCACCTAAAACTATGCTACAAAATGTGACATCGTAAAAAGGGCAAGTTCGCACGGAAAATAGTGATTCAAACATATTTGGCATTCTTTTAGACTCCTTTTAATGTGTTTTCAAAACTCTAGTGATTTCCGACCACTTGGACGTGGATTGCTAATAATTTCTTTGGCGGCGACACTATAAAATACTATTCTTACATGAATTGTATACTTTTAGTATTATTTATTATTAAAAGTTTCTTAATAAGATGCCTATTAATTTGACACAACGAAAGTATACAAATTATACTAATCTGCACCAAGACTTGAGAAAAATCAATAATGCGAGATACATAAATGCACCAAACTCCGATATGTTTTCGAACTCTCGATGTAGGTTCATATAAAAATAATACTCGATTTAACAAAATTTAAACTAAGAGTATAAAATCTATACTAAACTCGCTATAGTGCTTGGAGTTTAAACACTTGGAATAGTTTTTTTTTTATTTTGGGTATAGAAAATATCTTTCTAGAACAACTTCCTAAACTAGTATGATGTGATATCACTCAAAAGTGTACTGTTTTCCCTTCTATGTGAGTTCATGGGTTCAGTCAAAGACCTCTAAGTAACAAGATGCTTAACGTCCATACATTTGAATTGCAATATGCAAACAATTTTTCAGCTGGCGTCAAAAAATCAAGCACGAAGAATTCGGGTTAAAAAAATCATGTGGCGCTACTCATCTTGATCTTCTTAATGTTTGTTTTCGGTAGTTCGTGCAATATTTCCTTGATTAAGCATCATATTTCTCTAAGTGTGCCTTTAGCACGTCTCGCTCAGACACATGTGTTTTTGACAAGCTGCCGCTCATCGCCTTGTGTGACATCATTTATTATATTTCATTCGCTGTGTCTTGGGATACCTTGTCTGCATTCCATGTACCCTCCCCCCTGAAAAGATGAGTAATGCAGGAAGCTCTCCTCCGTCGGCAGACAAGTATGCAAAATGTATGAAAACTTTTCATTCCTTCACTCAGCCATTTAATGAGCAAAGTTTCAATTAAATCGAAGCTCTGCGTTCGGCTGGCTCTTGGGTCTCAGCTGCTGCTCAAACAAATCGAAACAAATATAAACAGCACCCCAGCTCCCCCCAAATCCGCTGACAGCAATGCCAATAAAATCCAAAGCCAAAGAGAGCAAAAAATTTATGTGTTTTTCAGCGATTTCCCCAACTAAATCACAGCTAAATCTCTCGTCGACCCTCTCGCTGGGTGAATTTTATTTGTTTGTCGTTCGTCGTTCGTCGCTCGGTCCTTCGCTGTTATTTTTCCTGTTTTGTTACTCTCAAATGTAAACTGATAAAAACAATTGAAAGCAAACAAAACCAAATGGGGGGAAAAGTAATCTTTAAATTAAGGGTCGCAGTGCTTATTTCCTTTTCCCTTCCATCCCTCGGCGAGCTGTCTTCAATTTCGCATATAAGTAAAGCCATTTGCCTTCGATTTGAATTTAAATGGTTCTCGGATTGTGCCCATATTAAAGCGTTTACCACAAAATTGAAAAGTTCCCTCTGGGCCTTCCCACCACCCAGCTCACGCATAAGCTACTCCTGGGCGGCACCCGAAAAGTATGCCACGTTTAATTGATTTTCCCTGGACCCTGGCTGCATGTGGAGCGGCCATTATGATTTAATTAACTGTGCACTATATACTTTCGCGGTAATTCATATTTAGCCCACATTAGCGTGCCGCGCGGTGTGTTTGTTTTATAAATTAGCAGTTGGCCTTGCATAATTTTCACATTCTATTTTAATCTTAATGTTTAATTTAGTTTTTCATTATTTAACACAATTTGTGGCGTGCTGCGAGGGCTAGGGAACTTTTGGGATCGGTGAGGGGTTGACCTTGAGGAGCGATAAGACAAACTTTTTTTGAAAATAATATGTATTTAATTGGCCAAAGCTATCTTTTAAACTATCTTTTTATATAAGAAAGTTAAAGTAATTAAATTTAAATTTAATAATGTAAAGTCCTACAATAAAATTAAGCTTAGCTCCATCGAAAAAAGAATTTCATTTTAAGATAAAATTAAGAAATATTTATGCAAAAATAATTAATATAAAATTGCTTGTAATCTTGCTCGTGTCTTGTTCTTTAAATATGAGTTATTTTTTAAATAATCAGAATTCCCAGACTGATGTTGAGCCTATTTACTTTTATTAATGTCACAGCTTAATTAGTTTCATATCTTCCTGGCTCATAATTCTTGGTGCTCCCTCACTAAACCAAAACATTTGCATAATTTGGCCATTTAATTTGGCATGCTCTAATTAAACAAGTTAATGGCGTTCTGTGTGGCTAGCTGAGAAATGTCTGCTGTCACCTCGGTCCAATTATGGCGCTCTCTAGTCCTTGAGCGGAGTTCCCGCAGTTCCCGCAGCGGGTAGGGAGTAAGCCGAGCTCTAAGGAGCAGCACTTAGCTGCGTATTTTACAGTTCATTGCATTGTTATATAATTTAACAGGCAAACACCTTGCCTGAGTGCACACACTCAAAGGCGCTCGCACACCCCCAAGTCACACACATCCATTTCCTCCCCGCAGGAGGATGGCAGGAGCTCAAGGGAAGGCAATGGGAGTGGGAATGGCCAAAAGCCGGGCAACAATGTAGCCAAGTTTATTTGTGCTAAAAAGAGTTCCTCAGACTTAACCTCCTCAAGTTGGGGTGCCATTTGCAACACACACACACATGCGCGAGTGCTTATGAAATGGCTTTGGGTTTGGGCTCGAGCCACGGGAGAGTGTGTTATTGCTACAAAAGATGCCATTAAAAAATCTTTGTGTTGCCACAAAATAAATCCAGCACAAACTCAAACGCACTCGTTCACATAAGGAAGGCCCTTACACTGAGAAAATAAAATGTAGCAGGCCTTTTCTGGTTTCACTTTAATTAGGAGTTTTTATATATTAAAGCTCTTTGGAAACGATTTTGAAATGGAAGTAAAGGCTTTATAATAACAAACCTTGAGTCCTAATCCTTCAATTCCGGTATTGCAAACGAATAATAAACATAAAATTATTGAATTCAATAAATTCGTTTTATGGTATCAGATATTTGATGTTTTAAAATATTCTTGAGATAAATTAAAATAAAAAAGACAAGAAAAATTAAAATAAACGCGTGTCTAAAAACGCCATGGCGAAGTGCCCAAAAATCTACGAATTCTCAAGCCTTTTGTTTGATCGCCTATGTGGACCATTGGGCAAGCGGCCGGTCTAAGAGTCCTAAAACCGGAATTTACATTTTTTAGATCTTAGCATATATTTGGCTATAAATCAATATCAATCAATAAATATTAATAATTTTAAAATTATTGGGCTTTTTAATGGTTGAATTTAGGAATTTCTTGATTAATATAGGGACTACTTGGGCCAAGAAATCCTATATTACTATTTTTTGTTTGCATTTTTTTACACTAATTGGATAGACGCTGCTTTTATTTTATTTATTTAAATAAATTCATAGCGCTACAGTGTTTCTAGGCACAACAGATTTCTACACTTTTAATTACTTATTTACTAAATTTACGTCGTTACCTAATATTTAATAATAGTAATAAATTTGATAATTCATATTATGAATATTGGTTTAATTGTTTTGCAACATCATACATACATTTAGTTACACTAATAATGTAAGCCTGAAAACACATATTTAACAGCTTTTCTTTCGGTGCTCGCGCACAACAAAGAGCTTTACATCCATCAAAGTAAAAACTAAGTCGCTGGCGGGGGGCAGCAACAAAAGTTGCTAAGCTGAGGCTGAGGCATAGGCAGGGTAAGGGCCACAGGCTGGGGGAGGGCGCAGAGGTTTCCCATTTCAGTTGGCTTAACACATTTTACACTTTTGCAATTGTTTAGCCGGGACTCGCCCCACCCACCACTCTCCAATATCAGATCTCCACACCCTACGACTCAGAAATCTTCAGTCTCCATTGCGGCTCCATGTGTCACTGCATACTTTCGGGCGGGCCCCCATTTAGCTGTCACTCCAGACTTCGGGGAAATCCAAGCCCAAAGCCGAAAGCCCAAAGCCCAATCGCACTCGCAATCCCAGCCCAAATCTCGCACATTAACACATTTTCATGGCTGCGTGGGCCCCATAAAACGCACTCACTAAAACTATTCCGGCACGGCGTGTCGAACAGCGAATTTGGCGACTGCTAAGTCTAACTACCTTCTAACCCAACCCCGGAATTTGTCTAAGCCCTGCTCTCAGATCGTAAAAAACGGCGGAAAATCCGCTTTCAAAACGCTCATGTGCGGGAATTTGCATAGAAAGTGTGTGCGTGTCGAGGGGAAAGAAAGCCCTGAACTGCTGTTGCCATTCACACGCTCTTAGGCCGGGCCAATACGTCAGTAAATTGGCAGCAAATGGGAGCAAAAACTGCACCGAAAACCGACAGACACTTCCATTTGGCTGAGGCTGCTTTTTGCCAAACGTTTTGCTGCTTCTGCTGCAGCTGCCATTCATTCACCTTTTGCCTGCATTGTTGCCACCGCTGTTACTCTTTAATCGGTTTATTTTTTAAGATAGCTGCATCTCTTTTATAGGGTCACTAGTTATTTTGCCTGTTGGCTTCCCTTTCTCAGTTAATCATATTTTTTCTATACCTGAGAATAACCCAAAAGAGACTCCAACGTAGCCTGAAGGTATTGTTTTCAAAGCGAAATACAAACATTTATCTGTAAATATATTTAAAAATTGTTTATAGGCTGTAAACCAACCCAAACAACAGACTTTAAACTTATTTTCAGTGTTCTTTGGTCATACCTGCGTTGTTTTCCTATTAGCCACTGCTCCCCGCTATCTGTTATATCTTCGTTGCGAAAAATCGACTGTCGGCGAGGCGAACAAAGCGCGGCATACCTTTAGGCTGCCGCTGGAGACCGAAGGGAGCGGGGTATCAGATTCTTTGTCCACAACGCTATGCTCTGCCCTGCCTTAGCCTTTGCCTCCTCCTGATCGATGTGTCATTTTGACAAGCAAATTAGCATACGCCGGAGCTGAAAAGGAGCCGAGAGCGGGAGGCCAGGCCGGCCCCGAGCTGCTGGAGAAGACAGCCTCATTTGCTGAGGATGATCGCCGCAGAGCTGGGATCGCCTGGAGGCATGCTCGTCGTGGCAATCCCTGCTGAGCGAGCATTGCCAATGCAATGCCGCAGAATTTGCATTGCAAAGTTGCTGCCCGATCGACGATCGTTACATAAAGTACGCCACCAAACCCGCCCAGCGCCAGCGGAATAGAAGACGAAATAGAAGGCAATAGAGGCGCAGACCGCATCCGAATCCCAGCCCCAGTCCCAGTTCCAGTCCCAGACCCAAATCCGGGGCCCATCCTCAATAGCATCTTGATCATGTCATTTGTTCTGCTCCATGGCAGTTGCCGCAGAAGCAGCCGCAATTTCCTGTTGGCCATAAATTGAAATAATTGCGGATCGCATGCGCTGATTTCAATCAGCTAATTGACATTTTATGATGGACACATTTCTGCCCAATAGACAAATGGACGTCGAATGTTGCCCAAATACTACAAGTGGTCTACACAGAGGGAAATCCAGCGATCTATCATTGGTACATAAATTGATCGAATTAAATCAAGTGGAGTTTGACATCAGCTTAAGATTTTAAATGCCTTTAAATTAGGTAATTGAAGATACTTTATTTCCGACAGATAAAACGATGTTAAGCCAAGTTAATTTGACTCCCAGACTATGTTATCTTTATAGCATCTACTCTACGATGTCCTACTGAAGGAAGAATTCAAAGTTCAGTGTATTGGCGGGAAGAGCATACACCCGAAATTGATATGTTGTCTATCATAGAGAGGGCGTTCTTCGTCAACTCCCGGGCAGCATCTTCAATTGAATTCGATTTAGTTGGATCGCTGGATCGTTGCTGCCCTTGCTCGGAGCTAGATTCTGGATGCTGGATGCTGTGCCCACTTTGGGCACATCAATTGACTGCTTAGGCGGCTGTCAGATGCCTTAACGGACAGCCAACAACGCTGTGCGGCTTGTTGCCGCTGATAGATGTCCGTGATTTCGTAGAAATCGAAAGGCCAGGGCCGCCCCGCGCTCAAACCGCGCAGGTCTGCCTATTTTAGTGCTAATTAATGGGAAGTACAAGGAGTCGTTCTGGTCGTTGCAGCTTAATTTGTCGCGGCAGAAACGGCTCGAATTGGCGAATCCAGTTCCCTGCTCCAGCTCGCATGCACCAAGTGGGCAGCGTGCGATTGACGTGTCATCCATGTTGCAGTGGTTGCAGTTGTTGCTATTTTTGTTGTTGCTTTTATCCCTGTCAGCAAGGGGCGGTTGTTGTTGGGTCTGTCGCCTGGTCAAGTGGACAACGCCGCCACCGACAGGGAGGCAGTCGGACTTTGGAGCCCGTCTCGGAATCTGCACCAAAAGAAATTAGTTAATATATACGCTTAGCGCGTATTTATATTTTGCAGAAATAATTGTCTTTTCACTTTAGACTGCTCTGATGCGAAAACGTTTAAATTTGTTGTTAGAAATAAATATAAAATCATTTGTAACCCCACACAAAACAGATGCGTTTTAAATCAGACAAATCAAAAAAGGTTGACGGAACATTGAATGCATGCTGCATTAAATTATTCTAATTTTTAAAACGATATAGCTTCATTTGAGAGCGAAAAATCGAAAACGTATTGTTCATTAATAAAGAAATATGGGTTTGATAATTTCCGTTCTTTTTTTTCTGGGTGTACATATCTGCAAACCCTCTGGAAATGTCTACTCAATTATTTAAGCATGGAGATGTTTTTAATTCTTTTATTAAATATATTAAAATACTTCAATTATACTCACCAAATAAATTCCTAAAGAAATGCAAATACTTATATTTATATAAAAGCCCTATGAGGATCCGTTTCGAGTTTATTCTATGTAAGATGTTTACAATTAAAAAGTCATTCAAATGATTAAAACACTTGCTTGGCGAGGGCCTTTATTTCGAGTGCTGCTTTACATTGAGTGTGCGTGCGGAGTGCGGCAAGTCTCTATTTGCATCTGTGCAACGCATGATTTGCTGCTCACTTGATGCCGCTGCAATTGAATGAAAGTTTTCCGATCCGCCTGAGCCGTGCCTCGCGGGTTTCACCAAAGTGCCTCGCCGGAGCTGTCGATTAGATTGGGCCGCGGCATTTAGCTAATTACCTCACTTGTGGAAAAGCTGCCTTGCAACAGAGACCTGGCTGAGTGGTCACCAAACCGCTTGGCAGATGACAGCTGGTCGGAAGAGCGAATCCGAACCTTTGGCCAGAGGATAACTTTCATTTAACGACATTTCGCAACTTATTTATAAGAATTTATGTCCACTCAAAGTGTTTTATATTGCTGTCCGTATCTGTGAGCTTGTCGAGTGGGTTGTCCCCTAATGGTTTGGGGTCTCTTGGTGGAAAGTTGCTGTTTATTTTAGTAAATGTTAATTCATTACTGCATTAAATAATAAATACACAAGTTTATTACAGGTTTAGTCAAATTTAAAATGGCTTTGGGGAAATTTATGAACGGGCTTTAAAAAAAATGTTCAAAATATATTCAAGTCTGAATAAATTTCAACCATTTTAGGCTCCCTTGATTACCGCGATCCTATTAGAATTTATACTTCGTGTTGGACATTTAAGGACAAAGACTTTTTGTACGTAAGTACAGATGATTTCACGTTCAATTTTCTTTTTTCCTCTTGTCATAAAAAGATAGAAGTTATACTTTGCCTAAAGTTTTCATCATATCCAGAATCGCACTGGGCTTTTAATATTTTGTACCAGAAATTGTCTTTAAATTATAGATACGATACGATTTGACGACTTTCCTTTTACTCAGACAAATGGAACTGGGGCCCGGCTTCGAGCCCACTTTCGATGGAAGACCTATAGCCACCTGAAATCCCAAGCCCCTTGGATGGAGTACGATCACGCACAGGTCCGAAGAATACCCCGGGGGACTCGTTCTCGATCCTATGCAAATGTCGAGTATTCTGTTTTAGTTATGTGCAAATTTATTGTTTATAAAAAGCAGCAGCAACTGAGGGCAGGCGAAGAGCGATTGCTGCCATTGTGTGCTGTTCCCAATCTTATTTATTTATTTTTTGGCGGTGTTTGGGGAGTTTTTTCGAGCCCTGCTGGGCGCTGGGTCTTGTGCTCTATCACCAACTGGTTTTGGGTTACGTTACCCGCACGCACACCGTCTTCGCTGACGGGGCAGACGAGAGGCAGCGGCGATCACATAATTCGTGTTGCTGCCTCATCATTCTTGTGCTTTTCCAAGCCGCGTCCCAAGATCGGGCTCTGAGGAGGAAGACGCTTTTTGCCGAGTTTATTTTTATCAACAGCGGCAGCCGCAGCATTTTGCTGCTCTTGCATGATGGATCCACGGAGAAAAATTGCAAATTACAAATGCAGCATTTGCACTTAAATTGCTGGTAAAATCGGTGGATTTAATAATGCTTCTACCGTTACTGCCTGCGCATCCAACCGAGTCTGATATTGCTAAATCGTAAATTGCTAAAGGCAGCTTAGGCTCAGATTAAGAAACCGTAAATTAAATATAAAAATAAAATAGTTTTTCATTTCCGGTTGCTGGCTAACTGACAGATTACCAGCTGTCACCTTGACAGTTTATCACAAAGTTATCGATAAGCTGACCCCAGTGTTACCATATTTTTGTTCAGTGTCCTGCTTAGGTCCCTGTGTGTATCTGGAGACGAAGCTGGAGATGGAGTCCGGCATCTCACGATCTTTAACATGTTTTGTCTCGATCAGTGAAATCATTCAATCAGAACGGTCAGCGTCGCTCTTCGCCCGGTCGTTGGCAGGAAAAAGGACACAAGCACACGAACGCACACACACGCCAGAGTCTCTTGTGGTTGTAAATTATATAAGGTTAGGCCAGATCTGGTTTTGTGCTTTTAAGGAGGCTTCCCATCCCGACTTGGACTCGGACCCCGATTGAAAGTGTTAGGGAGTCTCTTCGGTTTGTGCCTTGTAATGCTGCCGTCAGCTCCCCGATTCTGTGGGGATATCGCACCGATATCTGTATCTGTATCTGTATCGTAATTATGCAGGATCGGCGGGGCTGCCCCTCGGTCGGAACGGTAGCGGCCAATTTATGACGCCCAGGGATGTGGGTCTCGGTTCCCGGGACGGGTCCATAAAGCATGTTTTTAAAATTCCATTAAAATTTATTAGCATTTCACACAAAATGTGCATAAATAACCCGGCGATCTTCGGGACTTTTGAAAATTCGGAGCCTCCTCCCTTTCGGGACTTTAATGATAAAAAATTGCCCATCGCCTCTCACCTGAGCCTGCTGGGATCTGGAATCGATTTTCGTCTTCAGGGCGAGTTCGAGTTTCGTAAACTCCATAAACTCGAGAGGCTGCTCGATAAACAGTTTATGCGCAATGCTGTTTGTCTTCCCCGCCGCCCTTTGTTTATGCACGCATTATCTAAACAAATACGAAAATACGAAGATACGAAAATAACTCATTAAATGCAACGGCCATAAAACATGGACGTTTTCGTTTCGTGTTCGTAAACGGGAAATTAGAGTTAATGCAATCCCGATCGCCCCCGTCGCCCCTCCAGCCGGCCCTGGTCCGAGCATGCATGTAAATAATTTGACAGCAGAGCGATCCCGTGGCAAGGGAGACGGACACGGGCAACAAGTGCAGAGAGCGAAGCTCAAGTGCACGCCGGGAGTTTGGGAGAGCGGGCGAGTCCGAGAGCAATGGGCCGCACAAAGAGGCAGAAAGAGAGACAGAGAGAGAGAGCGGGAGTACTGCAACTTAAAGTCTTCCCACTATTCCAGGTGCGCTCGGGTTAAGAACCCAACAGCTTCATCCCACAGCTCCGTTTCTTCTTTCTTTTGTTCTCTACACCAATGGCTATGGTGGGTTTCGTCGATCAGTTTGTTACACTTAAGGGAGACTGAAAATAAGCTAAAATAGTATTATTCGGCGACTAAATTTTAAAAAGAATTCATAATGGATTCAAAGGAATTAATAATAATTACGAATTACAAAACTATTTACAATATAAGATTACACTAGATAGCTTCTGTTAATGTAGCTTCTGTTAATTAAGAAGGCGTATTTCACATAAAATAAATAAAAATTATAATAAATATATAAAACATAATAAATAACACATACAAATAACATAAATAAACAAATAAGTTTACTTAATTATTAAATAATAATTAATTGAAGACATATTTTCTTCTTCTCTCTTATAAATTAATTGTTTAATATTAAATACAATTAGATCCTTAGATAATATAAAACAAAAACACTTTTATTGAGACAACAAAATAAGAAAATATATCTAAATAAAATCATATACATAAAGTTAACTATAAAGAAACATGTTCAAAAACATGCAGATTTAAGTAACATATTTGTAAGAAAATTCTATAACAGTTCTTTGAACTCGATTACAATAATCCAACTCTTACGGGCTGTTAAGAGTTTAAGTCAAATGCATCAAGAACTTAAATCAGTTTAAAATATAAATGATTACAGATTGCATTGAATTTCGTGATTATATAGCAGTGAAGAAAGGGACCAGATTCTCTTTAAATACCTACATATACATATGCTAAGGTAATTGGGTTTCTGTGGCTTAGAAAGGGTATTCAGAGGCATGTTCTCGCCAGTCAACCCTTCCTTTTTTTACGGATTTTCTTTTGTGCTGCTTGTAATGCAAAGCGCGTCAGGCTCTGCCTCGGTCTCTGCCTTGGGCTCTGCCTGAGCCGGCGTCGTTCTTGGTGGCTTTGTCGAGATTCCTGGCTGGCTGGCGGCTATAAATGACAGGTGCTGGCCATTTCACTTTTAGTCTCGAGGTGACGACGCAGGCGCAATGGACCGCTGGCTGAGCAGTGAGTGGCAGGGCCAGGAAGCCAGGAGGAGCCACTCCCAACTAACCTTTTGTCGCGTCCCATCCCAGTTATACTTTTAGGGCACTGCTGCTGCTCTCCGGGCCGGGAGGCCATGGCAACACGATCAAGGAGCGCAACCTGTTCGCCACGGAGCTCTTCCAGACCCTGGCCACCGATCGCCAGGAGGAGAACGTGATCATCTCGCCGGTGTCCATCCAGCTAGCCCTGGGCCTGGCCTACTACGGAGCCGAGGGCAGGACGGCGCTGGAGCTGCAGAAGACGCTGCACGCCTCGGCGAAGGAGAGCAAGGACGGGCTGGCCGAGAGCTACCACAACCTGCTGCACTCGTACATCAAGTCCAAGACTGTGCTGGAGATCGCCAACAAGGTGTACACCCGGGAGAAGCTGAAGGTCTCGGACCACTTCCGGGAGGTGGCCCACAAGTACTTCGACTCGGAGGTGGAGCCGCTCGACTTCAGCCGGGAAACGGAGGCCGTGGAGAAGATCAACCGGTGGGTGAAGCAGCAGATGCAGGACAAGATCGAGCGGGTGGTGGACAGCCTGGAGCCGGACACCAACGTGGCCCTGGTCAACGCCATCTACTTCAAGGCCCGCTGGGCCCGGCCCTTCAACGACGAGGACACCCGCGACCGCGAGTTCTGGCTGAGCGAGCGCCAGTCCGTCCAGGTGCCCACCATGTTCGCCGACAACTGGTACTACTACGCCGACTACCCGGAGCTGGACGCCAAGGCCATCGAGCTGTTCTTCGAGAACATCAACCTGACCATGTGGTTCATCCTGCCCAACCAGCGCTCCGGGCTGCAGGCCCTCGAGCAGCAGCTCAAGGGCGTCGACTTCAAGCTGCTCGAGGAGCGCTGGCAGTGGCAGAGCGTCTCCGTCTACCTGCCCAAGTTCAAGTTCGAGTTCGACACCGACCTCCGGCCCACGCTGCACAAGGTGAGTTGGGGTGAAGCGGAGTGGCAAGGGTCACCGAGGGACAGCCAGGCATGATAAGATCTTGGACAGGGTCATTTACGTTTTTAGTTTGTTCAGACTGGTTTCTATGCTAGGTTCTTGATTCTAGGGCCCAGTTAAGTAGGAAATATTCAGGTCCAGGATAGTTCCATAAAACCATTCATTATATCCAAGGCCATTTGAAATTATTTACTTGCCTTGGGAGAACCAACCTATATTATACTATTTTATCTCCTTAGATGGGAATCAGCGCCATGTTCTCGGATGCCGCCGATTTCAGTAACATTTTCCAGGACTCGCCCATCGGCACGCGGATCACCAAGGTGCAGCACAAGACCTTCATCGATGTGAACGAGATCGGATGCGAGGCAGCCGGCGTCAGTTGTAAGTGGAGTCTCCGGAGTCCGCCGGAGTGTTCTGGCGCCACTCAATCCCTCTACTCAATCCCTCCCATTTTCCAACTCCCCACAGATGCCGCAGGGGTGCCCATGTCCCTGCCCCTGGACCCGAAGACCTTCGTGGCCGACCATCCGTTCGTGTTCATCATCCGCGACAAGCACGCGGTCTACTTCACCGGACACATCGTCAAGTTTTAGGCCTAAGCCCACATATATTTAGCATACTTGAAACTGTAATAATTGCATCAATCAATCAATCAATAAAAAAGGATATGCTCCGCTAGCCTTCAGAGCACATGGGATGCATGCCGTCTTTGCACTTGCCATAGTTATGAATCGAGAACTCTGTAAGGATGCCGGGAAGGGTTAGTTAGTAAGAGTATTTGTCGAAGAGGGGGATCCTCACTGAGCCTGGGCTGGATGAAGCGGGAACAGTTGTGTTGCAACCACCTCGCACCACTCCATCGCCAGGAAGCGGGCACAGCTTTGTTGCACAGTAGCGCACCACTCCATCTCCACGAAGCAGCCGTCAAGGATGGCGCAGACCAGCTGTTTATAAAAGTCTTCTGAACACGCGTTGAGATCTTGAACGCATTCCTCTGATCCTGAGATCCTGCGGGGCAGGGCGGCGGCTGTAATAGAGATGGGTTAGGGCCTTCTATTCGAGAGTAGTGGGAGATGTACCCAAGAATATAACCAAATAGAACTTCATTCTCCCATCAACCAGTCCGGGCAGGCGGCAAGAATAGCAATAATTCCACAGGCTGAGGCTCCCCTCGCGGACTGAAAGGCGTGTCAAATCCATTGATCGCGGTGAAAATCCAATTACGGGCCTATATACCGATCAGATATGCAAGTCACACTCTGCTGCTAAGTACAGGGAGATATTTCATAACAATAATTGTTACTCGGTGGTCTCTGGTCTCTGGTCTCCCCGCTCGAAAGTTAAAAATAAACATAAGAAACCGAATGTTGTCGAAGTCAATTGCAATATTTAACTCGAAAACGATGAGCAGAACGTGCGACCCAAAAATTAAGCCAAAGAGTTGGGGAAAATAACCAAATCCGATGCAACTGTGGAGAAAGACAACTGGATGGTTTAACCCTTTGGCAGCCCTTTTGTACCTTTTAAATAATGAAATTCAAATTCAAAACAAATATGCAAATTCTTTGCTAAAAATACAAATGATATTAAATAATCAACAGCAGGGACCGTAAATAAGAGTTCTGGGAAGTGCGGGAAAAATACACACACGGTATTTTTTACGGGGAAATAGAATCAACTTGTTTCTCGATTTATAAGAGTAGATCATCCTGTAGGATCTTCCAATTTCATTAAATCATAAAAATCAAAAAATAAATCTTATTATTTAATTTCTAAATAAAAATTGTAAGTAAAAGTTATATTTTGATTTTAATTTTAAAAATTAAATATAGTTAATTTTTTTTATGTTTATTTTTAAAATCGTTTTTAAAAGTTATCATTGATATAAATAATAAGTTTAAATGCAAGTTTTATTATATTAATCGAAAATTTAAAGTTTTTTTTTTTATTTATATTATAAAATTTATAATAATTACGATCCCTGCATCCATTTATGATCGGTATATAGGCTTAATTGGATTTTCATCGCAATCAATGGATTTGACACGCCTTTCAGTCCGCGAAGGGAGCCTCAGCCTGTGGAATTATTGCTATTCTTGTCGCCTGCCCGGACTGGTTGATGGAAGAATGAAGTTCCATTTGGTTATATTCTTGGGTACATCTGCCACTACTCCCGAATAGACGGCCCTAACCCATCTCTGTTACAGCTGCCGCCCTGCTTCACAGGATCTCAGCGCAGTGCGACGGCGAGTGCTCGGCAAACTTTAAGGGAAAGCTGGTCTGCGGCTTCCTCGACGGCTGCCATCTGGACATGGAGTGGTGCGCAATGCTGGCCCACAACTGTGCCCGCCTCGTCCAGCGCAAGCACTGTAAGGATCCCCCTCGCAGCCTGGTAAATACCATTACTAACTAACCCTTCCTGGCATCATTACAGTGTTCATGATTATAAGCGCGGGCAAGTGCACCAAGAACCTGGCTCCCATGTGCGAGACTGTGGATTTCTGATCTCTAGCGGAGCACGTCCTTTTTTATTGATTGATTCATTGCTTGATTGATGCAGTGATTACTATTTCAAGTCTGCTAAATATACGTGAACTTAGGCCTAAAACTTGGCGATGTGTCCGGTGCAGTAGACCTCGTGCTTGTCGCGGATGATTAACTCGAACCGGTGGTCGGGTCCAGGGGCAGGGACATGGGCACCCCTGCGGCTTCTGTGGGGAGTTGGAAAAGTCTATACTTGAGTGTGCTCGACTTTGAGGAACCCGGTATCCAATAAGACTGTGGTGCGCAGGGTGACTACGATCGTCCGATTAGAACTACATATATCTTGATCCAAAGGTATTGCACAACTCTGAATCTGCATACTAAGATTTTTATACCCAGTTTCCATAGGGTACAAGGGTATTATAAGTAAAAGGCAACCGAGAATGTATGTAATAGGCAGAAGGAGGCGTCTCCGACCCTATTAAGTATATACATTCTTGATCAGCGTCACCAGCCGAATCGATTATGCCATGCCCGTAAAATGTAAAATGCTTAAAAATAAGTAAAATACTAAGTCTGTTCGTCTGTGTGAAACAACAGATCTTAGAGACTAAATATAGGAGCTAGAGTTACCAAATTTTGTGACAACATTCGAATCTGTTGCACGTTTGTTTTCAAACATCATAATATTTAAGCTGTAGTCGTAATTTTCGACTTAAAATAAACAAATAAAATAAATAAAGTAGGCGTTCGCGGACCTTTCTTGAAAATTTGAGTAAAATCGGATTATAAACATGGAAGTTATTAAACGATAAAGTTTCTGTGTATGCTTCTTTTTCTTTTATGTTCAATATGCGTGTATGCGTGTTGCTCTACATATCCCTAGCAACATTTGTTTTATTTGTCAACATTTTCTTTTTTTATGTCCATGTGCTATTTAATTTCTTCCACAATGCTTTGGGTACCGGGTATCTCACAGTCGGTCACACTCGACTGTAGCTTTCCTACTGGTTTTTCGCAAGGTTGGCGAGAAAAGCTAAAAAAGCTATACTTCCAGAGCCTATAACATCTAAAAGAGTAAAGTTACAGCATCGTGCTCTATGTCGTTAGAAATCTATTTTAAAATGACGGACTTGGCTAAATCAACTCGTCTGCTGATGCTAAGCCTCCTTCTGCCTGTTACATACATTCTCGGCTTGCACGAAGTTATAATGCCCTTGTACCCTATGGGTACTGGGTATTCAAATTTTATTTGGGTTTAAAGTTTCTTTATAAATATACATAAAACAAGAAAGAAAGCTAACTTCGGTAAGGCGAAGTTTGTATACGCTTGCAGTCTGCAATTGGATCATTAACGAGAAAGAAAGCTAACTTCGGTAAACCGAAGTTTGTATACCCTTGCAGTCTGCAATTGGATCATTGAAAATCGATCCATTTTGGTTATGTAAAAAAAAATGTCAAATTATATAAATTTTGTAAATTTTACATTTTACATGTAGAATCTTACATTTTCATATAAATCGACCGATCCCTTCTATGGCAGCTATATGATATAGTTGTCCGATCTTAATGAAATTAAAACCGTAATTCTAGAACTATAAATAACGACTATATCTCGAAGTTTATAAAAATTCGTTGAAAAACAGAGAAGTTAAAATTTTTTTTACATAAATATCGCCATCATTCCTATGGCAGCTATAGGATATAGTGGTCCGATTTCGGCCGTTCCGACATATATACTGCGTGCTAAAGAAATAAGACTATGCTAAGAATTTCAACCCGATAGCTCAAAAACTGAGAGACTAGTTCGCGTAGAAACCGACAGACAAACGGACAGACAGACAGACGGACATGGCTAGATCGACTCGGCTGGTGATGCTGATCAAGAATATATATACTTTATGGGGTCGGAGATGCCTCCTTTACTGCGTTGCAAATATCATGGCAAAATTATAATACCCTCTGCAAGGGTATAAAAATCGATCCATTTTGGTAAATTGAAAAAATATCGAAGTTTGTAAATTTGTATAAAGTTTACCTACACATTTTACATTTTACACGTACAATTTTACATTTACAGGGAAGTTATAATTTGTTTTCCATTTATTTCCCATTATTCCTATGGCATCTATAAGGTATAGTGTTTCGATTTTAGCCATTTTGACATATATACTGCGTGCTATGCTATTAAATCTAAGCCCGATAGCTCAAAAACTGAAAGACTAGTTTACGTAAAACCAACAGACAGACAGACAGAGGGAAATGGCTAGATGGACTCGTCTGGTGACGCTGGTCAATAATATATCTACTTAATGGGGTGGGAGATGCCACCTCCACTGCGTTGCAAGCTTCTAGACAAAATTATAATACCCTGCAAGTGTATAAGCGATGATAATGAGCACTTTAGTTCTCGGGCCTGGTTAACCTTTTGTTGGAAACTCAAATATTCTAAGTGAGCTTGGCCATTCTCAAAGAATCAAAACACCAAAGTTATCTATATCTTCAAACAAAAAAAAAAAAAAAACAAAAAGAAAACCTTAAGTGTTTGAGTCTATTCATATTGGCTCTACATTCTGCCTTCTGCAATAAAAATATTAATAAAGTGTACAACAATGGCTTGCTTACATATAGTACGTATTCCTTACCCAATGGCCAGCAAGAATCAGGCTAAGAGAATAAGCTGGCAGATCCATAATAAGGCACTACTCCCTGATCCCGGATCCCGGGATGTGGGACCTGGGATCGGGGATTAGCTAAATGAACTGTCAGCTTGCGGGAAACTCGTTTGCACTGCACTTGTGGCATTTGTTCCAAAAGCGCCTGCGCCTTGCACTCGGCCACTGTGCGGCGTGCACCTGCTGCAAGTGCGCCCCTCGCTGGCTGCCTTTCTGCCTCTTTAAAATTCCGCTCGCGAACACAGAAAACTGGTCGGGGCAAAGGCGAGCGGTTCTATCGAAGGGACGGTCAGCGCAGCCCAGAAGTTTCGGGAGGGAGCGCAGCCGGATCGGATCTGTTCCCAGGCCCCCCGTTCTGTTCCCAGTATTGCTCGGCCTACCAGTATTGGCGCAGAGAGCGCCCGCGGCCCCCAGAGAGAGAGATAGCGGCGGTGGCGGAGTTCGGCGATTCGGAGTCTTTGGGGCCGAGCGCTTTGGCAGCAGTCGCATTCAGTCTGCTGATCACCTCGGACGACCGATCAACACTCGGCTGCGCGCATGCGCAAACGGAATTTACGAAGCGGAGCGGAACGAACGGAAAGGAACGGCGGCTGCCCCCGCGTTTTTTTGCGCATTTTCGCTTATCAAGAGCCGAGGATCGGACTCGGGAGTCGGGAGTCGGAACGGCACCTCAGGAGTGCGGGAATAAGAACGTGTGTGTGTGTGTGTCAGTGAGTGTGCAACGCGGATTTCAAAGCGACCTGCCACCGAGACCCCGCCCCACCCCTGCCGAAATGTCCCCAGAGCCATGCATAAATACAATTAGGCCGCGCGCAGAAAAAGGCAAAGCTAATTCGCTAATTCGGATCGCGAACCAGTTTCCAGTTTCGGTTTCAGGCGATTATTCGGCGGGCGCGCCAGGCAATATTGAATACGCCTAAGCCTAAGCTCAAATTGTTGTCAGTTGGTTCGGCTTTTGTGATTTATGCGCGCGATTAAAGGAAACAACCAGCTGAGAAGCCGAGAATAAGATAATAAATAAGTGTGATGCCAGAAGGCAGCGCCCCGCCCCTCCCCCTGTGTCACCAGTGAATGCAAATCAAGCGAAAAACAAAGGTTGATAAAAGCCGCCGATAAGGATACATATTCGAGGACAAGTCCTCCGCCCCGCTGACATGGATAACCCAAATCAAATGCCCGTGGAGCTAGAAAGGTGAGTTCCCCGACAGGTTTCGAGAAGTTCCGCGAAGCTCCTAAAATTCGTTAATTGTCGAGGCCCCCATAAATTCAATTTTATATTTTTATATGCTTGGGATTTATTGATAAGTTGACAGAGGAATTAGCACTTCAGACATAGGCGTAGTTGGCAATGTGCCCGATGAACACGATCGAGTCCTTGTGCTTGATGGCAAACACAAACGGATGGTCCGCCTCGAACTTCTTGGAGCGCGAGAAGAGGCCCTTCAGCACTGGAGGTTTCAAAGAGAAGATCATTCGGTTAACGGGGATGTAACAGGAGAAAGTAACTCCATGGTGCACTCTTACCTCCGGTTTCCAGGGGCTGCTCGAGACCGGCCTCAGTCACCTCCACGTGGGCCTTGTGCTCCACGGCGTTGATGAAATGGCTAACAAACATTCGGTACATGTTGCCAAAGTCGCCGTCCCTCGAGAACATTGTGTGTACGCCCAACTATTTGGGAAGAAATGTCATTTAAACTAAGTCACTCACTGACACAACTATTTTCTAAAAGTTATTGTAGCTAATATTTACAATGGGCACTTAATCTGTATAGTAAGCCTCGGAGTAGAATTAGTATATTAGTATATTAGAAATTATAATTATTTAGTATATTTGCTAAGAAAATTTTGAAACTTTGACGGGACTCAGACTCCCTGTCAAATCATTTCCGGCTTGGCAAAGAACAGCTGACTTCCGATAGGCAAATGAAGAAGAAAAAGAGACTTACATCTGTTTGCAGTAATCGATAAGTAACAACATAGTTATCAGCACTATGTTATTTTTTCAGTTAAATTTTAAGCTTATCTGCTGATTATCTTTTCCGGACAGAAAGCTATCGGGCCCTTTGACTTTTAGAAAAAAAAAAAGAAAGAATAACTCACCTGCTTGAAGGCGCCCTCCAAGCCCACGCCAAAGGTCACGCTGAACTTGGGCAGCAGCACCTCCACCTTGTGCTGGCTCATGTCCCCGATCTCGGCCAGCAGGTTCTTGCCCGCCAGCGACTGCTGCAGGGACCTCAGGCCATCCTTGCGGTTCGGCAACAGTAGGAGCATGGAGAAGTCGGCGTTCTGGTAGGGCAGCTCCACGACCTTGGCGTCCAGGGAACGGACTTCGGCGTAGTTGAAGTTCTGAAGCGTCCACATGGTGTCAACCTTCACGGACTGGCCGTTGCCGGTGCGGAAGGAGCGCTTCTCGGTCTTGTCCAGCCGGAAGGCCTTCTGCCAGGCGGCGGAGTAGGAGACTCCGTTGACGATCACGCCCTCGGTGCGATCGTTGAGCAGCTCGGAGCGGAGGATGTCCGTGATCTTGCCGTTGGTCTTGGTGGCCACGGCCCGGTTGATGGCGTCAGCCGTGCGCTTGTTGTACGGCGGGTGGAAGTCCAGCTTGTCGATGTTCGAGTCGAACTGGCGCTGGGCCACGTCGCGGAAGGAGCCCTTGTACTCCAGATTCTCGTTGATGTATATGTTGTTGGCCAGCCGGAAGTTGTTGTCGCGGGTCAGAGACTGCTGGTGGCTGCCGCTCCGCTGGCTCACCGCGTCCGCGTCCCCGGGCCCCAGCCGCAGGCCCTGCTGCAGCTCCGAGGCCGTCTGGCCCTTGGCCCCCACAAAGGCCAGGGCCATGGAGCTCTGAATGGTGGCCGGCGAGATGACCAGGTTCTCGTTCAGCCGATCGGCGCCCACGGCGTTGTACAGATCGGCGGCCAGCAAATTGCGATCAACGGCGGCATCGTAGCCTCCGGTTTTGGCCTGCGACACTGTCGCTAGGAGTACTGGAGGAATAGAGTCGGAACCCAGCATTAGAAGCAATTCATTCGCAAGCTCCGCCCCTCTCGATGGAGAGCACACAAGGAGAAACACTACCGATAAGCCAGATTAAACCATACCTATCCGGAATGCTCTAAATAAACTTTATATGCTAATAACATGTCTTCGTCGAGGCAGCTCCACCTCAGGCGTTCGCCTCAATTTGTTTGAAAACGCACTTAACTTCAGCTACATTTCTCACTGTGCACGAACCAGATCGCTAATTGGGGCTTACGTAATAGGCAGCTGATGATGACAGCCATGGTCGTCGCACAAATAGCTGATGGGCGTCTCCTGGTCCGCTTGATTCGCACTTGGGACTGCTCCGAGCTCGTCGGAATGTGAACTGAAATCGACGCGGTCGTCGCGCGGCTCCGGAGGCTGTTCCAAGTCGCATTCAAGCGACGCAGCTCTCGGGCCCCGAAAACAGAGAGCGTCGGCTGTGTGTTTACACATCATTTGTCACCTTTGGCTCACCATGGGTGAATCTGTTTATTTTCAGCGATTCAAGAGGGCCTGATAAGGCGATAACCCCGCAATATAGCATTGGATTCGAATGTTAAGTAACTCAGATGTCCACGATGTGGCCGGCCAGCAGCAGGGTTTTGTCATTGCCGATTGCGTAGAAGAACGGGTGATTGATGACCAGTGGCAGGGCTCGTCGGAAAAGATCCCCGAAGGCTGCACAAACATTAAAAACGGGTTGGGTTACAGGTCCTCACTGATCACACATAAGATCACTTACAGAATGAGTCGCCGGCACTGCCGCCTTCCTCCTGGATCTCCAGCAGGCTGCTCTGCACCACCGCTCCCAAGGGGGGAGCCGAGCTGGCCAGGAGGGAGCTGAATACCTCACTCAGCTGGATCTCCGGGGTGAAGAGCTTGCCCAGGCCCAGCTGAAATATAAAGCGAATAGCAGGATTTAGTCAGAATTATGTGTCAATATTTGGCCATTATTTACAGACTTAAGAGCCCCTTCCCTTACCCCTTAAGCCTTGGCTGAAGCAAGAAACAAATCCATTACAGTTACTTATGAATCCAGTCCATAATTTAAAATGAAAGTTCGATTAGAAATGAATACTATTCACCCAGAAAATTTAAGAACGATTTTTCCAAGAACATATCTTCTCACTTTACCTCGAAGAGGCATTCTTGAAATCGAGCGGAAATAGTTCTCAACTTTGTTATTCCAAGAGAATCGAGCTTGAAGGCGAGAACACTTCGTCTTATATCAAAAATGCAGTTCTTGGCCTAGGAAACCAATGACAACGGTTTTTTCCCTCAGTGTACGTTATTTACTCCCATTATGATTATGAATATTCCCTCGAAATGCGTAGATGGAATTCTTATACCTATTAGTCTCTAAAGTCAGCGGAATGCCTAGGAAGGTCAACTCACCTCCTTGAGCACTGCCGTCAGCTGGGAGTGGACCAGAACTCTAAACTTGGGCAGGGTCAGTGCCACCTTCCGCTCCTCCAGCTGCCCCCGCATCTGCTGCAGATCGGTCTGCGCCAGCTTCCTCTCCAGCTGGGCCAAGCCGTCCGCGCGGTTCGGGAAGATGACGAGGAGTCGCAGGTCGGCGGTGGCAAAGGGCACCTCAATCAGCTGGGCGTCCAGGGCCTGTACCTCGGCGTACCTGAAACGGTGTTGGCCGAACATGGCCTCCACCAGCCTGGGCCGGCTGCCCAGTCCGAAGAAGTTGATGCTCTGCGTCTCCGCCGGATCGAAGGCCTGCGCCCAGGGAGCGCGGAAGGTCAGCGCCGAGACATGCAGAAAGGGCGTGCCGTGCTCCGAGAGGGACTCCAGCTGCGAGGCACTGACCAGCTCCCCCAGGCTGAAGTTGCTGCGGCTGAGATACTCGTAGTTGATGTCCTGGGCAGCCTTAGAGGCACTCTCCCAGCCCAGGCGGTGGCATCCAACCCCAAAGCGGGAGGCCCTGCCCTCGAACTCGTCGCGGAAACTAAAGGTGAAGCGCTGCTGGGTGTAAAAGTCGCTGAGTAACCGGAGCCGACATCCGACGGCAGCGGACTGCTTGAGGTCGGTCAGTATGTTCTGGAGCTCCTGGACCGCTGCTCCTGGGCTGCCAGCGTGCTGTAGCTCCAGAGCCTGCCGCAGCTCCTCCCTTACCGGGCTCGGAGAGCTGCCCGCGTAGAGCAGGCCCAGAGCAGTTTGGACAATAAGGGGGGAAACGACCACGTTAGCCTCCGGCTGGCCCAGTGCCAGCTTGGTGGCGAGGCGCAGGCCGAAGCGATGGTTCGAGCTGGCCGAGAACCCACCGTCGACTGGGGAGTGGAGTGGAACTGAGGCCAGAGCCACCAGCAGGGCGGGAAGTTGTCTCCAGGTCATGTTCTCGTTTCTGGGAATTCCGAGCTTCGACTAATGCCGGAGATCCAGCTTACAAACATCGAAGCTACGCGTTCATTCATGGAAATTAAAAACATATTGAGACATTGAGGTCATTGATTAGGGAGCTACGCAGCCAAAGCCAAAGCTCGGTATTGAAATTCCTCGTTGATAGGGGGCTTTTTGAGAGGCGGAGAGTTCCGAAATTCTGAGAGGGAGAGCGCGAAAAGAGCGCGAAATTGAAACCGTTTTCAAGTTCATATTTCCTCTCACTCTCAGAGGCGATTGCCTCGTTCAATTTCGCAACACTGGAAAATGTTTCCAGACTTGAACAAAGTAATATTAAAAATATTTTAATGAGGTCAAAAAGTATTCTGAGAAATTGTCTTCATAAAACGATTTATTGCTGAAGAAATGGATTTGATAGAGTTCCCAGAAAATATCCCCATCAAAAGTGGCCTTTGTCGTATTTAAAAATATTTTAATATGCTTTTAATAACTATGTATATAATTTATAGCAAGGCTCTGGACATTTCAGATGAAGTGCCCTTAGTTCAAATAAGATTTGTGTTCGGTTCTACTGAAAACCATTAAACTCAAATTTTAAGAAAGCATATTCCAAGAAATACATATTTAAAAATAAATATTTTTGTATACATTCTTGGTAAGGTTTTATGTTTCCAGATTTTAAAATCATGCTGGGTTTTGAAATCTCTATGGTACTGTTCCATACGTATACCTCAATTTTTTTTTTAATTCTCTAATCTTTAAGTTTATGGAACTAACATGATTTTCAAATATGTAGTTAATTTTTTGTAATTATCTTAGTATTTCCGTAATGGTTACAAAGTATTTTACTACGGAAAAGATATCAGCTAGTTCGAAATATCACTTACAGTCTCGTTTTGTTTAAACTAGATATTTGAAGATGTTTCAGGGTTTCATTGATAAAAAGATAAATCCAAGATGACCTACCTAACCAGTAGTGGCTTTTACAGCCACCTTTTTGTGAGTGTAGGCAACCTTGAATGGCGCTATTAATTATGCCCAGCTTTCAGCGGGTATTTCAATTACTCATCTCTTTGTCCCCTACGCCCCCTACGGCTCCTTCCTGGCACTCTCCGCTTTCCATTCTTGATGCTGAATACAGATCTAGTGCGCATGAGGAAGTTTTGCTCATTTTGAAAAATGATTGAGAAATCCGCCTTTGATTTACTGCCGTGCGGTGAGGTTAGCTGGGGCTCCCAAACTGGTTTGCCAACTTACAGCGGCGAGCGGGCAAAAACCATCAGTTGGAAATCCAGAATCGCACTCTGGGCTGGGAAAAGGCACTGCTGCTCGGTATCGGAATCTGAATCTGAATCTGAGTCGGAATCGGAATCCAAAGCAAAGTCGGAATAGGAGGTCGCATCGGTCTTATCAGCGCGCCGCAAGGTTATCGAAGTGCAATTTTCCATAAATACGTGTGTTGACTTTATTGTTTGTTTTTTTTTCTTTGAAAAAATGCAGCTACTTTGACTTCGCTGGTCTCCGGAGAACCACTAGCCGCTTCTGATGTTGTTGGTGGCCCTGCTGATCGCGTCGGTGCCCGGGGCCATTGGCGTCGGGCGGTCCACGTGGCCCATGAACAGCACGGAGCTGGGGGTGCGGATGGCGAACACGAACGGATGGTCGGCAGTGAACTCCGGGGACTTCTCGGGCAGCGACAGAGGCACGAACTTGGCATCTGTAAAGGGAGGAGGGAGGGGTTATTAGCTGGCTCTAGGAGTTCGATTCGAGACAAGAAGGACGTACATGAAGCTGCCGCGGCCTCGGTTCCCGCCTCGCCCACGTCGATGAAGGCCTTCTGCAGGATCTTATCCACGCGCACCGGCTGGTTTAGCATCTTGGTGATCTGGGATTGGGGCGTAAACATCTGCTGGACGCGAAGCTGCTGCAGCGGCGCCGTCATGTCCTGCTCGAACTCGATCCGGAACTTGGGCAGACGCACGGTGACGGTCTGGCGGCGGATGCGGGCGGCAATCTTGTTGAGGTCGAACTCGCGGCGGGACAGCTGGCGCTCTAGGTTGGCCAGGCCATTGGGCTGATTGGGCAGCAGGATCAGCATGCTGGTGGCACTGTCCTTGTAGACCAGCTCCAGGGCGGTGGCGTCCAGCTCCGGGAGGTCGGCCAGGCCGTACGTATCGTCGTTGTACATCATGGCCACGCTGGAGGAGCTGCCGTCGGAGTGCTGGAACTTGTGGGGCAGCGTGTCCATGGTGGCGAACTCGTTCTGCCAGCGACCCTTGAAGTAGATGGCGTTCACCAGCAGGGCCTGCGTCCGGGAGTCCAGGTCGCCGGCCGAAATGAAGTTGCTAATTTTGCCCCGAGTGCTGTCCGACACCCAGTTATTAATCTTGTCCGCCGTGTCCTTGCCGTTCTCCATGTCCACTGCCTCGATGCCGGCGCGGAAGTAGTCCTTGGCGAACGGGGGAAAGCCGGGATTGACGCCGCCCAGCTGGCGGCTGTAGTACACCTTGGTGGCCATGGTCAGTTCGGCGGCGCCCAGGTCCTTCTTGTAATCGATCAGCTCCTTGAAGTCCGCGGCCGAGCCCAGCTGGCTGCGGAACTCCCCGGCCTCCTGCAGCTCCAGCAGGGTTTTGCCATCCGACGTCCCGTAGATCAGGCTCATCAGAGCGTGCACGGAGACAGGGGAATAGACCAGATTGCGCCCTCCGCTCGCAGGGGCGATCTTCTGGAAGAGCTTCGAGCTGAAGTGATCCATGTAGCTGGAGGTAGGTGGAGGGCGGGTGGCGGCACCACGGGCCGCAGCCGGCGGTGTCTGGCGCCGTTTCATGTCCACCACCTCTATTAGCTGGCCGTCGTCCACCTGCTGTTGGGTATCCTGTGCAACCCCGAATCTGGGGGCGATCTGTGGCACGCCCTGCGGGTTGTAGGCCGCTGGCTGTGCCCTCTGGGTGTTCCGTTGCTGTCCCTGTGGCTGCACTTTGTGATCGTAGTAAGTAGCTTGTTGGCTGGGGTAGCTGGGGTCGTAGGCCTGCGTGGCCAGGAGATGGGACGCCGCCAAGAGCAGCAGGACAGCTGGAAGAAAAACGAAAGTGCGGACTGCTGATAGCTGGTGTCCAGACGTACTCCCGCCCTGCAACTTACTGGTTTTGCTCGCCATCTTTGTTATCTGCAGCTCCTTGAGGGATTTAATTTAATTTATTCGTCCGAGCCGCCGATCAGCTCGATTTCAGCTGCGCTAAGACACTGATCATTGCGAAACCGATCATGAGCAGCAGAGCAGCGCTGCGCGGGTGAGAACCCAGAGCCGAGGCTATAGCTGAGATAACCTGTTCTGGAACAGAGCCCCGGAGAACCAGTTGATAATGAAAGCGCTTTGCGCTGAGCTGGGCTGAGCTTTACTCTCCCGGATTGCGGGAAAAACCCGGGGACGCCGATTCCAATTACAGAAAGAAAAACATACAGCGATTGTAGGGTGCTTCGGGCCGGTTTTCCCGACCCCGACCCCATCTTAACCCTCAGTCCGCTTGGGTCGCACCTGTACCTGTAATTTTCATGGCTGTGACTCACCCAGCGAGAGAAACCTGTTGAGGGTCCGCTTACCCACAGATGCTCTATCTGGGAGCGTCTCATAACTTCTGCTTGCATTTCCTGCATGCCGCCCATTAGATAACTTTTCCATTTCGAAGACCCGACCGCGAGAACTAATTACGTATTCTCCAGACCCAGATAAGACCCCACACGCTCCTCTGGTGCAGCATCGGTTTCTCCGCATTCTTAATTATGTAAACCCAAACTCCGAGCCAGCCCCAGCCCCGGCACGGAGTGCATTTCATATCATTACTTCGCCTCCTCCCCGATCTGGTTGGCGGTGACCCAATTGCAGGCGGCCGAATGTGTAAACATAATTTACTCCAATTAGAGTGCCATGCCACGCCCCGCCCGCCCGTCCGCCGCCCCCCTGGAACTGGGGCACTCGGGGAGTGCATCGCTGATATGAATGCGATGAACGAGGAACGGGGCACAGAATGCAATCGATAAGAGAAGTGGAGCCCCTGGCCGGGAGGCCGGAGGGTTAATTGCTCTGCACCAGGTGTGCTCGGGTCGGCTTGTTTCGGTACACAGAGGGAAAGTATTTCATAGTTTAATTGTAAATACTTCACTAATATCAAGGATCTTCAGTTGAGAAAAGCCTACTTTTATAGATGATCCTTATGCTTAAGGGCGACTTGAAACCGCCTGAAACTTAACAGAGATTTCCCAAAATAAACGTGATTTCCCGAAATCTATAGACACGTTTAAGGTTTTTTTTCTCTAGGTGTGTAGCTCCCAACGAACTCCCACCCAACTCCCCTCATTTGTTTGCTCTGGCTGATATGACGTCGAGTGCTTTGCCCGATCAAACAATGACTATACCCTCGAAGAGCCAAGGCAGGGGTTTTGGCGGTGCCTCCGTACCTATGTGATCCGGTGTTTCCGTAGGGAGCAGCCAGCTGCAGTCAGAGGCACTTCCCGGATCGCCTCGAGAGCCACTTCCAACTGTCAACGCTAAGGGATTACTTGGCGAGGGGAAGTGCTTCAGTCTGTTAAGGAATAAATAAACAACACAATAAACAACAAAGCTGTTTATAAAATTATATTCAAGGCAATAATTACACACTATAATAAATCGGGATCACTGGTAACGGTATTAAAACTGGAATCAATAGGCTTTACCTTCTCATTTAAATTTAAATGGGATAAAGATCTAATCGCCTGCTTCCCCTCTAAAGGAAAAACCTTTTTTCAATAATTGATGGGCGATTTAAATTTATTTAATTCATCAGATTTATCATAAAGTTCTAAAAAAAACACACTGCAGTGCTTAATTGTGTCATAGTTTCTGTTGCATTAAATTAAAGAATGATGTTTATTTATATATTATTATTATTAATGCCTTTTCTTATGTAATTAAAATACAATAGTTGGTCTTCGTTTTTATTCAGAAAGACGATATAAAAACGTAACCGTAACTGATAGAGTGACTTTCAGCTCATTTTTTTTATAACAGGCTCTGTTATCTTTCGAAAATTCAACTTAATAATTATATTAAAGAAGGCCAAATGCAATACATCGCTTAAAAAGCCTGATGAGCGGATAAAAAATGCAGAATTTATCTCTAACGAAGCATATACAACAAAGGCGATACCCTTTATCAAGTTTTCCCAAGCAATTGACCTTTTTAACAATATAGTTAAAGTTTAATTTGTAATTATAATTTATTTTTAAAATACTCTCCCATTTTAATGGCCTACAAGACTCAAGGAAATTTTTCTGTCATTTTCTGGCAGTGATAAGCCAGAACAGGATCACATTTCCATTTGATCTTTACGCCTCGGTAATCGCTCGTATCTCCGAAACTGTTCTGACCAATTTGCGGCAATTAGCTGGTCAATTACCCAGACACCCCCGCACCACGCGACCGCAGCTGGCGACAGAAACCGCATGGAAATGGAAATATTGCAAGTTGTCACCGGAGTGCTGCCTCAATTAGCGGCAACATGTTGCTGGTGCAGCGACCGCAAGAGCAACTTGCTGCTGACTTCGGTTTCAGTCAGTGGCTGGCGTCGAACACCTTTAAGGGGGGCCTTTATTATCACCCCTCTGTGGATTCGCCACTGACTCTTAACTCGTTAATTGCGTGCCGGCTGCCTCAACGGGGGTGGAATGGGATAGATCTAATGCAGATGGCAGGGCGACGGATCGGAGGTGGCAGAATGAGGAGCGAGTGCAGTCCGTTGGCGGCACTTACATCGAAATCGCATTAAATTACACGTTAGCCGCACGATTTGCCTGATTTGCATAAAATTATGGCAAATAAATCATAGAGCCGTCGCTCAGACCATCACAATATTTGTACATGCAATTTGCATCTGCGGCCGAGTGCCGAGTGGTGTGTATCTGGCAACATGTTGCTAACGAGCCGAGCCGAGCGAAAGAGCCTTCATCGCGGCATCCGGAGCCGCATCAATTAAAGCGACATAAAGGAAACTTATAATTTTCGTCCGACTTAATCATAGTCGGCATTCTTGCCATAGCCATGGCTCGCTTTCCCTTCCCTTTGCTTCTGCACAGCTCATGCATTTAGCAGCGTTTATAGAAATTACCAGCCCACCAACTCCCCGTTCATTCTTTACGATTCCCAGTGCACTCAGAGAAACTGTATTTTTATTTACTAAGCATTTAATTTATGTCAGTGGTGCGCTGGTTAAAACATTGGCATGTTCGAATTAAATATAAGTGATTTGTGTGACTAAGGGCCGGTTTCTAACCTCCTTGGCTAAACTTTAAGGTACACTATCGTGTAAATGTGAAAGCTAACTTGTGCCGGGACCCAGACTCCCTGAAAAATATTTTCCGGCCCGCAAAATGAAATCTGATTTCTGGTAGGCAATTGGTGAAGAAGATATTTGCCGCCCTTTTGAGTGGTTCCGATACTTGCGCCTTGCAGCAAAGTTCTGTGCCTTACAGCAGCAATCGATAGGTAACAGTAATACGTTATTCTTGCACATTCAGATAGATTTTAAGAGATCAGAAAACCGAATTTCTTTACGATATGTAAAGTTTATCTGGCGAATATCTTTTCCAGACAGATAGCTGTCAGGCAGTTTTACAATAAGGGCAGAAACAGGTCCTAAGAGATGTCGATATTGGCGCTGTGCTTGATGATTTTATTATAAGTGTCCAGATATGAGAAAAAATTAGGAAATAAGAAAATAGGCTACAATATTTAGTCAAAAAGTACAATGTGACTGCTGTGATGCTTTGCCTAAATTCTTCGAAAGCGTTCCGAAGCCGAAACGAATGTTTCACTGTGAGTGTGCAGGCAGAGGATGGAAGGAGAAACATGCTGATTCATGGGTCAGGACTGTGGGCACCATTGATTTATATTACGAGGCAATCCAATTTGGATATTTTTATATATTCTTTAATAGTTAAATGTAATTGATTTGTCTGTATTTTCCTTGAGTTACATTCTAAAGCTCTATATTTAAATCACAAGTCACAGTTATTAATCTTAGAATTTGTATTAATCTATTCTTTAAAGCTAACATTTCATTTTATTATTAATTTTCTTAATTTAAGTTCTTTTAGTTTTATTTAAGTTAAGTTTTTATTTTTACTTGTTTTGTATAGCTTAAATTTATATTTCCTAATAATTTTGAGAGCTTCTTTTCTAAAGGTGTTTCCTTAACTTTAATTTAAAGTTATCTATAGTTTGCTTCAGAAAGGTAATAAATTTCTTCGTAGATAAATCGAAATCTAGGGTATTTAGAGCTGTTATATCGCTGTCTGGTGTAAGGACTTCTTAATTTAGGATATTTTCAATATTTACATTATTTAATTTGTATTCCAGTGTAAGGCCAAAGAATGGACAGCATCCGTGGCTGAAGTTGCGGGGGCGGTGTTGGGGTAATCGCTGTTTAAATTTGTACTTCGTGATGCAATCATTCTGAATGTCAGAGAGAGCTTGCTGCGCCGCTCGCCGTCCGTACGTTAGGCGCCATAATGGGCCAACGCACACAGATGGAGAGAGGCTGGACTGGCTAACACACACATACACCACAAAAGCACACCCACACTCTCCCTGGGAGTTGAGGTCAGCAGGCAGCAGTTGTTTTCGGCCATTGTTCGGAGCTCCTTTTTTGGGCTGGGCCAGCACTCTGCGTGTTCTTTATTGATCTAAATTTGCGGCTTGCAAATTTGTGGCTCCTTTTCGGCGGATTTGCGGATTTGCTGGCCTGGCCTGGCTATCGCTTATCGCCGGCATTCCGAGCAAATTTCATTTGCCAGTTGCATTCGGGCAACGGCAACTCTTTCGACTGCCAACTGGCAATTGCTGTAATTTCCCTTATAGATTTAGGCCCGGCTAATGAGCTTGGATCTCGTTTCGGGCAATGCAATCTTGGCCGGCGGCCTCAGTCCTCCGTTAAAATTGTAATCAGTTAACGCTTAATTGGGAACGCTGCCCCGCCCCTCACGGGGCATGCAATGGGCACACAATGGGAATCAGAAACACAGATTAGGCGGAAGAACCGCTAAGCTAACCGCGCCAGCCCAGCATTTTGCTTTATTCGATGTTTTTACTACTTGACTTGCCAATACATCACGGGAAGCGGGCCGTAGAAGAAGCGGAACCCTTTCATTACGGGGAAAATGGGGAAAACTAAAGCGAACATTGCCAACGAGAAAATAATGATGAATTGCGGTATTATCGCACGGTAATGCGGCGCGAAGGAGACCCAGAACCACATAGGAAACCGAGGGAAACTGGAGCACTTGCTCACGAACAGGGCCAGAAAGTCGGAGAGAGTTGGACCCAGCTCTGCCCAGACCCAAAACAAATATGTAATTGGCCGGGTCGCCGACACGAAGGTGCGCTGGTATCACGTACTTCTCGGCCTCGCAGAGCCCAGCTCAAAATGCATCGACACGATGATTTATTTGCATTGCTAAAGCCAAGAACTTCACACTGCGAGCAAGAAATTAAATTACTAAATTTACTTCACAAAGATATTTGCTTGAACTCGTTCAAATTATAAATTTGAAAAGAGGTAAGTCTTAGGCCTATTTAATAGCGACTAAGGTGGTATGTTTGCCTAGTATTCATTTTTAGAAATATCGTGGTTTCTTGGTTTATCTCAGTGTCCCCTGGAGAGAGGAAAATCCAACACGTAGCCGTGGCCAATTTCCTGAACAACTTAATTGAATTGAGTCGAGGGCCGTGGTACGGTGCCCGCTCGTCCTCCGCCGTCTGCCTCATTTGCATTCTGCACTCTGCACGCACAGCCATAGATCGGGCTTAGATGAATAAAGAAGTCCTACTTAATTCCCTTTGTGTACTCGGCACCGCCACACCCAGCTCAGCCGCCTTCAACTTTAGCATTTCGCCGGATAGCCGTAGCCGTGGCTTTCGTTCCCATTTCGCAATTAAAGTTGGACTCGCAGAGTACGCCCAGAGCCCAAGCCTCTCTGGCGGATCCACCCAAGACAATTGCATTTGACATTTGGGCAGCTGGCAGCTGGCGAGGCGGCGGCGCAAGAAACCAATTTAAAAGCGTCAGGGACTTGAGTTTGAGTTTGAGCTTGGACGAAGCGTTTTTCGCTTTTGTTTCGGCTCGGTTTCTGCCATAATCCGGCCGAGACTCGATCGCTCTCTCGCTCCTCTGGCGCAGCCGCACCTTTGTCGGCCTGTCAAACTGGAAAACTGGCCAAGAGCACTCGCCTAACCGTTTTGACAATTTACCACCAACTCGGTCTCGGCTCTAGACTTGGTATCAAACTCGAAGTCGAAGTTGCAGTCTAATCCGGGGTTTATGCGATGTTCAATGCATGATATTGTGTGTTCAAGGAGCAGCCAACTTTTATAAATAAAATAATGAATTTTTAAATTTTATGCTCAGAGGCTTATCTTATTATTTAATTTAATGTCAAATTTTGTGTGCAAGAATACATGAAATGCATCACATAAACCTGGTACTAGTTCGGATTCGGATTCGCATTCGCATTCGGACGTCTGACCATTTGTATAATTGGCATCTCTAATTTTTTGCTGGGATCCCCCCTGCCAGTGACTTATTATGGAGTTGGTAGCCGGTCGTCGGCAGTTGGTAGCTGGTAGCTGGAAAATTCACGACCAGCGACCAGCGCGCTGTTCTGACGGCGGCCAGTTGAGCGTGAGTAATCGAAAAGCCAAGCGCGTTGCATAAATATCAAAAAAGGCGCACAAAGGAGAGGAAAATGGGAAAAACGGTGTACACTGTACGCTGTGCGGTAATGGAACTGGTTTGCGCTTTTGGGCCGCTTTGAGCCGCTCTCAGAATTTCACGCAGCCAGGCGAGCGCGGCAAGACGAGGTACCTACCAATGGCGATCAGCATGAGCCAGTGTTGCCATAATGCCTGTCATAAATTCTCCAAATTACCCAACACGTCGCGTTTTCGAGGGGTTTCAGCTCCGACTTCGGCCTGGCTGATTGCAAATTGTGTGACAGCGGGGATCGCTCCACCTAAATTGAATTTATGCACTCGCCTTGTCCCGTACTTAGTTGCGGGATTAATTGTCTGGCGGGCCAGGACTCCAGTCCGACTCCCGGCTTTTGTCTCAGTGCATCCGTCAATCGGAGCCGACTTGACAATAGAAATGGGTTTCATAATGTAGCCTCCGATTGATGGCAATCGGAGGATCGCATCGGAGCATTGAACCCGGCTGGGAAGGGGATATCTCAGCCGAGATCGAGCCGGTTCCGCATTCCGCCCCTTGGGCAATCAAAAGTCCAGATTTGTGCCGGATTTTCACGTTGCGCTTATGTGCCGTGCATTAGGATCATTAATATAACATAAATGAGTTTTTACAACCGTTCTGTAAAGTCATTAAGTTCCAAAAGGCAGTTTATGGCCACAGAGTGGGAACGGGGAAATATGGAAAGGAAATAAGAGAGATTTTATTGGCCGTGGGTAAGAAGATGTTCCAGATGCTTCAGAACCCTTGCTAATCGGTTATTGCAGCAATTCATTGCTGTTCTCATTAAAAACTAAATAAATCTGTTTAAGGTTTTCTACATACTTATAATTATTATTCTCTTAATTTAGACAGAGCCAAGCCAAGCCAAGTTGAGCTAATTGCAAATGTCAGAGGCTCTCCCACTTGGTGGGTGCACATATGCTCATGGGTACGACTGCCTGCCAGACCGTTTATTGGGTGTGTTCCGGCCGTTGCAGAGCGCGACGAACTTGTTGAAAACGGTTTCTAAACTCAAGTTTATGGGCCACATTTTGTAAACTTTATTTCGCTTTGTCCACTTGGAAGGCACTCGAAGTTGTTGGTAGGCAGCTCGAGTTCCTCACTTTGAGCAGTTGTCAAGGCCCACGCGCCTTCAAAGGCGGCTGCTGAAGGCCTCTCTGCCTGCTGCTTGCTTTCCGGCCTGAATCTCGATTTTTTATACAAAACATATATCCGCCGATGTGGCCGTCGAGCCGCCAAGCGTTATCCATCCGAATTCATGCGCATTACGCGCATTTGCGTAACAGATTCAAGTACGCGATACGGCGAGAGAGCTGAGTTAACAACAAAGTGGGGAAAACAAGAAACTGTTTTTTAAAAACCTTCTCCTTCTCCACGTACTTGGGAGCATTACGCAGCAATACAAAATACAAGTTTTCAAGTGCCACAAAAAAGGGAAAAAAGCCAGACTCAGAAACTGAAATATTTTCTGTTTCGTATTTGATTTGATGTTGGCGCGTAATGAGTTAGCAGAAGTTTTGGGCCGGAGCCGAGAAACCAGTTTGCTCTCCTCGCGGGGCTCGGTGTACCATTTTTCCAATTTAAAAATTAACTGTGGTTTGATTAATACTCGATTATTCCAGCACTGCATGTGTCTATAAATTACGGAGGTTCTTCTGCCCTCTTTTCCTTCTCTAATGTGTTAAATAAGGCTGCGGATGGATGGTGGATCGTGGTGATGGAAAGTCCAGGATGACAGCAGTAAATTGCAGGAGTTTTTGTGTAATTTATGAGCAGTTTTGCCGGCTAATTGGCCTAATTACGCTGCAGTTTGCTCTGAGGACAACATAAATTGCGGCTGGGCCTGGGCCTTTGCCGCCTGGAGACGCTGGCAATTCACACTTCCGCGATTGGTCCACAGTTTGTTTAAGCCATGGCCGATGTAGCTGGCCAACTCGCAACAGCACTGGAAGCAGTAGTACACAGAGAAAAAGGTTTGGTTTTGAATAAAAGTCAATTAAGGTTTTAATTTAGGTACACTGAGAGAATGATGGCATCCTAAAACTGAGAATTCACGTTCTCAAATACGTACTCCTCTCATTTTGAGTACGTATTTTTTTAATATTCTTAGTGTAAAAAAATTAAAGTTCTCAAAAACGTAATAAAATTCTCAATTTGAGTATGTATATTCTGAAATATTGTACTCAAACTGAGTTAAAATCATCTCAAAGTAAGAACAAATATATTTTCTCTTTTTGAGTACATTTTTCCTTAAAAAATTCTCTCTGTATATTATTTTCTGCAATTTTATGCCATATAAACGGTCTTTTCGGTGTATCTGCAACAGCAAACAACAAAGGCAGGCGGCATCGACAGTCGACAGTTTGAGAGTCGAGAGTCGCAAGTTGCAAGTTCCAAATCGCTAGTCGCAAGACGCCGAGCTCAAGAATCGAGTGCAGGGAATGGCACCCAAAGTCAGGAGAGCCTGGCCTGCAGTATGTCTGCTGCCAACATCGTGACTAATTACATGCGACATAAAGCGAAAGAAACGGCTTGGAGAGAGGAGAGGGAGAGAGGAAACAAACTAAGCAACCAGGTCGTATACGTAATTGAAGAAAAAGTATCTGAAAATTGCCAAACAACAGCAGCAGCAGCAGCAACAGCAGCAGCAGCAACAGCTTCAGCGGCGGTTGCAGGAGCAGTAATTGGCAGGAAAAAGCAACATCAGTGGCAGTGGCAGTTGCCATATCTGCAGTACACCAACTTGACAATTCAATAAAACTTTGGGCCCCGTCTGCCACGGCAATTGCAGTTGCAGTTGCAGTTGACAAGTCTAATAATCAGCTTTGTAATTTGAGCAATGCCAAAACTGAGGCCAGCTAATTGAAAATCGCCTTTCCTTTCTTCTTTCTTCTTTTTGCCTCCTGAAAGCTGCTCGTTAAATCTGCATCTGCCACGAGGAGCCGAGGAGAACAATTTACTTACGAGTATTTTTAGATCTGGCCACAAAAAAACTGCAACTGCAACTGCAACTGTAGTTTGGATTCTGGTTTCTGGTTTCTGGCCTCTGAAGCTCTCTGCCTCTCATCTCGGACGCCCACTAGCATGCCATCGCCATCTGCTGAGGTTGCATTTTCAGTTGCCACACGAAAATAGCGCAAAGTAGTGCATCAATAAACAATAACAATGCTCCTTAGCCGCCGATGTTGCTGCTGCTGCCGATGCTGCTGCTGTTGTTGCAAGCAAACAGGAAAAGCCGAGGCAGAAGTAGATCTGCACAGCGAGAAATAACAAGGAGGATTGCACCTGATTTAAAACCCATAATGGAACTATACAAATTCAGCATTTTCTGTCTCTCCAATTATTACACTTTTGTTGAGTTTTAAAATTTAAGGTGTAGGTTATGGAAGATTAAAAATCTCTCTTTGATAACATTCTATGAGAATGTAGCTTTAAGAATAACCAAAACAATCCTTTCCAAAGTATCCCTAGGAATTATGTGCCCGCTATCAGACTTGTGCTGGCACACCGAACTCCTTGTCGTAAATATTTCGACTTCAGATTCCGGGGATTCTCTCTGCTAGTTTCTAAGTGTGGCTGCTGGCCATATGTGCGGATGTTGCAATTGCAGCCTCTGGCTAGCAGCAGCCTGTCAATAAAAAACAGAAAACAGAGATAGGCCAGCAACAAAATAAAGAGGAAAAAGAAAGATAAAGGGGTAAATGGCAGCCCGAGAGCAAAGTGTGGCGGTGAAAAATAAAACATGTGCAGGCTGCAGTGGCCCGCGGTTAAGTGAAAGAAATCGCTGCCAATAGCGGAAATATTAGCGTTTACAGATCAGTAAAGGGGATCTGGGAGGGGGACACCTCAAAGGCAAACCTCCTACTCCCGAAAAAGACAATGTGTTTATTATTGCAACAGAATATAGATCTCAAGGGGCGTTGAAATCATGTGGAATATGAAAAGTATTTCCATGTAGATCGACGTCGATTCAGTTGGATAATTTATTTGCTGAACTTGATTTTCTTGTTTTGTGCTCTCGAATCTATAACAAGATCAACTAGATTAGACACGGCTCAATATCGTTACAGTATCTGAGTATTTTCGTGATGTAAAGCTAAAAATGTCAAGAACTGTCGTATCATGGGTGTTTTTGCAAGAGTTGGTGAAATGAATAATTAATACACTTTAGTATTTCTTTTAAAAAGGCGTATAACATAGTCAACTCTTCTGCTTTGCTGAACTTCACTAACTCTTATCCATGCCCAAGGGTAGGAGTATGCCACTGCCTCACTCGGCATTCCTATGTCCCACATTCCCAGCTCCAAACTCCAAACTCCGAGTGGCAAACTCTATCAACTGCTTCGGGGCAATCCGGAATGACAGAGCCTGAAGTGAGCTCGATTACATGCCACCCCGTCCAGACCAAATCAATGTCATCCTGGCCCTAATCCAATTGTCGCTGAAAGGACAGGGGCCCAGGCCCGAGGCGAGATTTTTGGCAACATCAAATGCCTCGACATGCCAGCCACGGACCAAGTCAAACCGATTGTGTTAAATCAAATGAAGCATAATTTTTACTCAATTTATGTATGCAGTTCCTCCCAGTTAACCCGCCGTTCCCAGTGGAACGCTTAGCCTGTCATTCCATCAGCCATCAGCCTCAGAGGGTTGATGGGGGTTGATGAGAGCGCCCAGGACAGGACAGGACTTTGGGTACATCATATTTCTATTAATGACTTGCATATTTATGAGTTCCGTACCCCCAGTCGCCGCTTAGCCGGAACCAGACCCATTCCGAATGCCCGTGGGCACTGCTTCGAAGTCGAAATGAGTGCAAATAGGCTGATTTTAATAATAAACAAACACGAGCACAAACACAAATAGGCATCAAATGTGTTCCGAGTCTATTTGAGTTTTGGTCTTGGCCGCCAGCGATGACTGGATCTCGTGCCTTTACGAATATGTATATACCCGAACATTTATGGTACACCGCCCCGAGAAGAGAACATTTAACTGGAACTCGAAATGCTCGCGGTTCCAGCTACTCGGGCTTTGATGTGGTTCCCTGGTTCCCTGGCCATGGATTTCGTCAACATGTGGCTCCGTCCAACGAGGCGTGCAGAGTCTTTAAATAAACAACAAAGAGCATAGGATGCCTAGGAAGTTGCCAACAATATGCTCCACATTTGCATATAAGCTCATCAGCGGATTCGCTCTTCTGTGGCCTCGGGTGTAACGACCCAGAGATCGGCTCACGCTGCCACATTTGGGTGACCAAAAAGTGGAGTAGTTACGGCCAAGTGCCGAGCTCTCTCCCCGACTTTATGACCGCTTCTGTGCGGGCCCATCAACGGCGAGTTCCCACAAGCGGCGACAAGGCCTAATGCGAGGAAGACACAACAATGCCGTATCAAAGTCGCAGCGACAACTAATAGCGCTCACGTAATGAAGTGTTAAGAAATATCAGACGGCCCGGCCGCTAATGAAATACTCGGCCAGGCAACTTCGAGTACAAGCCCAAATTGTAATTGAGCGGGTTTCGGGCCTATCGGGCCTATCTATCTTGATAATGATGGGAAACACCAACTGGTTGGAGGTTGTCACTTGGGGAACGGAACTTTCAGCCAAGGTAAAAGCAAGGAGTTGAAGAACTAACTAGTTAAAAGTTAAAAAGCAGTGTTCTCTGTTACTTTGTCGAGGTAATAAACCAATAGACTTACTTGTTCAAATCTGAAATAGTCAGGTATGTTGTGTGCCACTAAACCCTGTCTAAAGATAGATCCCCGGGAATATTACCATATTTGTAATTGTATAACAGAAATACATATATCTCAATTGAAACTTCCTAAAAGCCTTTTATTTTAAATATTTATGTTTTCATCCAAATCTTTCTTGTTTAATTTCAAATTCAGCTTGAATATAAATACAGTGTCCTCTATTATGGCTTTAAAGGACTTAAAGGACTTCTTTATTCAACTCTTCTTATGATAGGAATATATATTTTGTTATAAGCTCCTATTAAGAAATTGTTTTTTATTTTTTCCTATTTTTGTAGCTCTCCATGTCTTAGCACCTTAGATCCATTTCTAGGGCACCGATCCAGCACATTTTGGGCCTGCAAACTGGGGTATGCCACCCCCAAAATCGTAGAGCGTAGACCCAGCAAATGGAATTAGAAAATCTTTTTCGCCAAATCCAACAAATCATGTTAAAGCCGACCCATCGAGCGGTGTGTCAAGTGGGTCTAGCTGGGCAGAATGCCGGCGGGCAGAGTGTTTACACCGCTCTCGGTTTGCTGTTTTCAAAACTGTGGTCGGCCTGCAGTGGCGCAGTGGGACGGGGTCGGCGTGGGCGTGTTGCGACATTATCGAGGGTGGAAAGACCCGTCGAGGAACAGCCAGACGGCAAGGGCATAAAGTTTATGTAATTATTTTTATGCCGACTCTCATAACTGAAGTGGAGCGTGTGGGTGTGCACTGAGAAAAGCGTATGTCTGTCACCAAATAAAACACAAATCAAACTATTGACACTCTTTCGTTAAAAAAATTACTTTTAAGCTCTCTAAGTTCTATGTTAACCATATTCTAATGCTTTTTCAGGGTTAACCCTCAGTTGAAATTAATTAAAGACTTAACATGTAATAGGAAGCAGTCCACATTGATATATGTTCTTTTCAATTATTATTACGGTAGGCTTATAATGATCACTATTATGTTCAGCTTCAAGGATATTATTCTAACAAGTTTGCTTGGATTATAAATTTAAACTGCTTTTTACGGTGCACCCTAGATGTGTTTGATTGCTCAAGTGTGTGTGTGTGTCTCCTGGGGCTGTGTCAGCCCTTTTCCTTCGGCTCAGGCCATTCAAGTTGCTAACTATGTGAGTTATGCAATGAATAAAATTAAATTACACAAATGTCATTGGCTGCGATGTTGCTCTGCTCCCAGCAACATGTTGCTAATGACAGCCAGATCTCTCATCTCATCCGGAACCTGGAATCCGGCAGATGCATTTTAATTAAAATCCCGAGGAAGGGCTCGCTTTAAACCAGGGCCCCCTTACGAGTATCCAAAACGGAAATTGCGTGCGGCTGTTGAAGTGTCGGTTGTTATTGCTCCACCACCGCCATCGCCACAGCAAGCCACCCACCAGATATGCATGTTTGTTGTCCTGTCTGCAGGGTTGATTTGGCAAACGACGCAATTTGTTGTTGTTTGCGCTGGCAGCATGGTGGGTCAGTGGGTGTTGAGTGAAGGGCACCGCACCGCGGAGTATGAGGTATTTGCACATTAAATACCGTGGCGTAGCCCGGCAGAGCTTTCACTTTTCCAGTGTTTGCAGACAGAGAAAACCTTAGACTCTAGATGCTTTAAGATCTCACAGAAAATCACTATTTTCCAGTGAAAGTGGCTTGTCTTAACCCATTGGTTTGGACCAAACAAAAATGGGGCTTGAAAAAAACTATTTAAGAAAGTAATGTAGTAATACACATAATGCTTACTCTCGAAAATCAAATATAAGTTTGCTATTGTGTGCATTAGTTTAGTTTGGGTGTTACTATTGAAAAAAAGCTTATAAAAATTGTGAAAAAAAATACCATCTTCATTTTTCTATAAGCAAAAGATTGTTCAACACCGAAGTTTCACTCTGAAAGTGGCTTATTTTTGACTTTAGGACAGGTTGTGTGTGGTATAAAAGCATCTATTAAAAAGAAAACTTTGAACTAAAACTAAATCCGTGTGAATCAATTGAATCGAGAAGGCCTTTATTTCCAACAGGTTATGGGCCCAGTGTTTCCCTAAACTCGAATTAAAATAACAGTTAAATAAAATTTCTGAGATTTTCTGAATTCCTGAGAACCCGTGTGTGAGCACATTGAAAACAGGAGGAAGCACGTTTCAACAAACTCCAGCGAGCATATATGAATAAGGAAATAAGTGCACCTTTTCGGGTGGTATTCAGTGTGGAAATTTCGTGAAGTCCCTTTTAGCTGAAAATGATGTTTTATTTGTAATCGAAAAAGAAACCCCAAGAAATAGATGAGAAATGGGGCAGAAAGATCAGCAAAGTTGAATCCGGCGACTCTTTCTTTCTTTTGCCGATAATTCAACTGCAAAAGAGAAAGATTCGATCTATGGCGAAGTTTGGCAACTTTCTGTGCGTAAGCAATTATTGACATTCAAATTTAACGATACCTCATTCATTTCAATAAATTTGATGAACTAATCTGGAATTAATGGCATCGAGCGAAAATTGAGGTGGACAAAGTAGCTCACCTCTGATACCTTCGGTTTATGATGGGGTTGTGACCGCCATAGAAACCTTATCCCGAACATGACCTTGAAATTTACTTGACCACGAAATTAAGATAAAGAATTTAAGTAAGGACACGTCTAATAAAGTTCTTCAAGCTACATCTCTAAATAACAACAAACAAAAGCATTGCATCTGAGGTTACAAACCCTCTTCTAAGAACTTTAAGTCCTTTGAGATGTAAGATTGCTTTATTTTCAAAAGGAGCTTAGAAAATAAAGATAAAAACATGCCAGTTGCGAATGTAGCAGGTAGACCATTTGCGTTTATGTTGGCAAGAACTATACAGAGGTGATATCCTTCATATTGGATTCGGGAGCTTCGGACCACATGTCAACATAAACCTGTTCTCAACCATTCTACACTGACAAAGCTCTTGCTGGGTGCAACAATATGCCTGCAAAGGGAACAGTCCAACTCCGAAGCAATCTTAATACGGTATTACAGGAAAATGTCCTGTTCTGCACAGTGTACCAAAAATGCTGTTCTCGAAGATGCAGGCTGCAGGCAACAGTTGAACAATTCAACGGGAGTACGCATTTCATGAATGGACAAGGTATTTTTGAAGGTACGTAAAAGCAATGTATCGATCGTGAATTTTAAAATAAACCAAAAGCTTGAAACGCCAAATAGAAATCACTTTTTGTGTAAAGAAGCGACAAAGTTTGAAATTGAAAGGTTTGAAGATGTAGAACTTCAAAAGATATTAAATTTAATGAATTATGCGAAGCTTGCGGTAAGCAAGCTAGACTTCCATTTGAGAAAATGAATAAAGAATATATTATATTTATTTATAATTCATTCGGATGTCCGATAAATTTCTAGTATTGATGGAAGAAACTATTATGTATCTTTGTCGATCAGTATACGTTCTGTGCTTATTTGATGACCTACTGAGGTATCGCAAAGAGTGGCTCATTTCAATTTAAAGGTTGTGAATTTACCGATAATGGCAGAGAAATGCCAAATGAGAACTTTTTGTAGTGAAAGGCATAAGTTCGATTTTGAAACTGAGCAATGAGAGTGGATAAATTAAATAAAAGTTTTGGAGCGAAGCCGTTTTAACCACATTAAGAACTCCAAGTAGAGCGTTTCAGGATAAGAAACTCCATTTGAAATGTGGCACAACAGAAAGCCTAAATAAGTTTTAAAGATATTTGGACCGTATATGTGCATGATAAAATGCGGAAAAGAAAATTGATGACAAATCATTCAAATGCATACGAATGAACAGAATGGCATAAGACATAAATTCAAAGAAGTTTTGGTAGCTAGAGACGTAGTTGATGAAATGAATATGGAGAATAGGACTGGCAAATGACTCAGAGTTTCAGTGAAAGTATGGAACTGGTAAAGTATTCAGAATGATAGTATGAATAATCTACAATTGTCGTGCAATGAGAGTTCGATGAAAATCTGATCGAATGATAAACAGCCGAGTGAAACAACAGTTGCGCTGCCTCTCCAGTCTTTGATTGCCGTATGCAATTTTTGTTTCAGAACAAGTGAAAGATTAAAAGACAGGCCAAAATGTCTTATCTATAAACATTTAATTCCCAGTTTGGGTGAATCCCAAATAACCAATGAAATTTCCTAGAAGTCAGACCGTGGCGAAGCCGTAAAAGAATTAGATTCGCATTTTTAATAAAACTTGGACTTTGTTGCCTCACATAAAAATATTGTTGATTGCAGTGGGTTATAAAACTGAGCATGGCAAGCAAATCAAATATAAGGCCAGATTGTAGCTCGGGGATTCACTCAAGAGTATCTTTTAGATTATGAGACTCTCCAGTTGCAAAAGTGAAATCCATGGCAAACCAAAATTTAAAAGCACCAAATGTGTTAAGCGGCATTCAAATGTATTTTGAGAGTATAAGATCCGACGCCATATGGAGCATATGGGAAAACGGGCACGATGTTGGTTCGAGCATAAAAGTGGCAGGTGCCGGCAGTGGATGAATCTATTTTGACCATTGGGATATATTTTCGTCATTTAACGTAGATGATCTTGTAATTGCAACATGCCACATGAACAATCTTAAACATTCCTATGAGTAATTCAGATGCAATTTATGCGATGAATTCATTGGAATAAAAGTTTTAAGAAAAGTTTATTTGATTTGACAGCGCATTCCATTTTGCTTATGGACGAATGTCATGCAGTCACACCTCCAACTAAGCTAAACCTTTAGCTCAGATGGGCATAATGGGAGAAAAACAATGGGTGAATGTTGGTATCTTATGGTAAACGTCTGAAAGTCGCAAGAAGCATACTTAAAGATATACATAACAAAGAATGGCATTTCAACAGGTTTTAAAACTGATCTGAAATTAACATAAGCATAACGCACAATCATAAGCCTAAATTGTACAAGGGCTAAGGACATAAAACTATTTCGAGATTACTTCCATGCTTACTATAGCATATAGTTCGATACCAAAGCAAAATTCACAGCTTCTTGCAAGCGGGGCTCGAAGCATTCTCTCTGTTCTTTGAATTAAATAAACCAATCAAAATATTAAACCAAGGTTGCATAAGCATAGCTATAATACTGCACCGATCAACAATTTCTCAAGAGAGCAAATTGATAAATTAATTATCTTAGAAGTATTCCGCACCAGGTTTGATACGAAGCTTGCCCGAAACAGATCTTAAGAACTGCATATACTCTATCCAAAAGAAACGAAACTATATGATATTTAATTGAACTAGTTTAAAGAGATCTGATAATTTATTTCTAAAATTAGAATTTTAGTGATTTTTTGAAGCTAAAAAAAAATGTCTGAAAGAATTTTTTCCGATTCGATTAAGGTTTTACTGGGTTTCAACAGAACTATTTATATCTCTCTATTGATCTATGGATCATTAGTCCCAGAATATGTCCAATAAGAAAAATTTAAACTAAACGCAATTTTAAATACATATCTTTGATGTTGAATACCCTTCGTAGCCATAGCAAAAATTGTTCAACAGAAGGGCCGGTCGATGAAATTTCTCTCTCTTTACTGAACAACATTTTTGTCTATAAAAGCATCAATTAAGAAAATTTGAACTTAAGTGTGTGTAATCAATTAAGGAATCGAAGAGGAACCAACAAATTTAAGATTTGCAAATAAACAAATTTCATAAAATTAAATTTTATTGATGTATACTATTTTGAATATCGAAACAGTCTATTTTGAATTTTTTCCATGGGATTTCGTCAGCTGATTGTTGCATATTGCAAAGCAAATATGGACCATGTGCATCTCGTTATTAAGTCTTTAATTGACACAATAGCTTTTTTCAGTGAAATGCATTCTATGTTAAGTGTTGCCAAGTAGTTGCCTCGGCTGACTCTTTGTTAGTATTTAATTGAAGGATTTCTTGGCGATCTTCCGTTCGGTGTAAGAGCATATAAATCAAAAATTTAAATGCAGTTCTAGCAGTTGGCTGGTTTCCTGGTTTTGGGTGAGGAACCAATTTGCGGTAGCTTAGTGTTCTTATAAAGCTGTGAATTCTTTGTACAACAACAGATCAGGGGAAACGATTAAAACTGGAGTGAATTAAACCTGGCAGTCATACATCAGTTGCCGTTTACTTTGAAGGAATTTGATTTTTAGTCGAATCATACATATTTGTAAGAAATCCGAGCATATTTATTTCAGTATTGCCTTTGTTAGCTTAAGCAGTTAAATTTGTTCATATGTTATAACTTATTCCAGATTAATGGTAGTTGATCTATAAAAGGTTTCTGTACTAGTTGCTATCCGGGATCAATGATCATTTAACTTAAAACTAGAAAGAACGAAATTTTTATGTGTAAAAAGAGTCTTTAAGGAATTGTCAAGATAAATCAGTAATTTATGCACTAATTGGTATTTAAATATTGAAAATGAAATTCTGATCTTTAAGTTTAACACAGGAAAACCTTGCAGAAAAGTTATATTAAAAATGTACGGTTAAGCTTTTGAGGGGTGAAACTAAATTTAATGTAAATTGTATTTATAAAAGATTTTTAATACCATATAAGATTGACTAAAAATAACTAAAAAATAAGACTATTTTTAGCTCAATTAGTTTTTAATTAAACATACTGATCAACAGTATTCGGTTTATTGAGCAATTACCTGGTGAATAGTCGGCTGCGTGCCAGATTTGACCACTAACACCTGAGCACTTTTGCACATCCGAGCCCTCGGCAAGGACCAGCAAGGACTCCAGAGCATCGGGGAATGACAGTACGTAGCCGTAAATCAACTGCCAGTCCAAATTATCCTACTGGACGCTGGGATCGATTTCTTCTAGCGGCGGCAATGGAATATACACACTGTCAGTGACCTGGTTCTGGAACGGGCCCGCTGAGTTGTACAGGATGTAGGAAGCCCCCTTGGAGCATCCGAGTCCATTGCCCACCAGAGTGGCGGAGATCTGGTGGCGCACTCCGGCCAAGTCGACAATCACGGCAGCTGTCCCCAAGCGCTTCTTCAAGGTGTCCATGTTGCTAAAGCCGGCCGGACGGATGTGCGTCTTGCGCACCTCTAGATAGGTGTCTACGGTCATCTTGGTGGCAGTCTTCTGCACGGGCTCCACCACCGATCCGCTGACGAGGCAGACATGATCCTTCAGCTCCTGCTGGTTGCTCTTCTGCGATTCCACATAGACACGTAGGGTCTGATCCTTGCACCTGCAAGCGGTAGTAGCGCAGCTCCTGGGAGCCCCTTGCCTGCGGCTCCAGCGTTCTGAAGAATCAAGCTCAAGTTGGGCGACTGTTCAGTCTTGCCGCGGCGGCCATAATCTTCGGCCTCCGACAGCACCGTTTTGAGGACGTACTCTATGATGGGGCGGCGCTGGAAGCTCAGGGTGTAGCCTGGCGTGCCTCCTCATCCACCAACAGATCATCGGTGGCGCAATGCAACTGGCGGCCCTGCTTGACCACAAAAGCCTACCAGAAGCGAGCCTTGGCGCAAATGCTCAGCTCTCCGTTATCGGCCAGACCCAGTATGTGGAAGCGGATTACATCGCCGCAGTGGTGCAAGCGTGCCGGAGGCAAGGCATCGTTGCCGGCGGACACGGTGAAGAAGTCAAAAAGGTTCTGACTAACCTTGCAATCCATACTTCTATATAGAAAAACCGAAAAAACAAAAAAAAACACGTCCTCTCAGTACAAATGACATAAACGGATTCAATATACATATGTATCACGTCTTTACATCGGCGCTTGCTTACACCACCACCCATTCCAGCTCCAGACTCCACATGGCCATCCATCAGCATTTTTGCATTGATAGTGCACAAACAGACTGTACGGGTTTATTTGTCCCACTATCCGTCCGTCAGTTAGTCAGCCAGTCCGTCCGTCTATCCGACCTCACTCAACGAGCGCCAGCAGTCTGGAGTCGCTGATGTTGCCGCTGCTGCTGTTGTCTCACTGTCAACACCAAGTGGTATGCAGCATGCGGCTGAAACAAGAGGGGGTCGGTGTGATGGGGGCAGGTTCTCCGTGGCAGCCGTTGACAACTGCGGCATGAGTCTGCTGTATTGAGTCGCAGAGTTGGAGAGTCGCAGAGTCGCCTGTTGCTGGCTGGTAAATAATAAATGCGTTGCTCGAGTGCATGCGAAATGGGAAATCAAAATGCAAACGCTGCCGGATTTTTTGCTGGCTGCACTTGATGCAGCGGCAACAATGTCTCCCGGGCTGCTTGGATCTGGCTTCGTTTTGTTTTCGTCCGCCGGACCGTTAAGTGCAACAGCAGCAGCAACAGCAGCAAGACTCTCCCATTGTGGTGCGAGTTGCAGTATCTTTTGCACGTTCTCAATATGCATTTCTGAATTACAATATGTTGATTGCATTTCGCCGTCACGTAGACGGAACACATGCACTCCAGGGCTTCCAGCCGCCGTAATAATGATGAGTATTGAAACTGCCAACAAGGCAGTGCATTTCCGAGTCCCATTCCCAGTCCCAGTCCCTATTTGGCTTCCCTTCCTGCGGTTGGGTAACCTTTGTTCTTGGCCAGGACCCGTCCCGCAGCGGTTCTGGCCAAATTACTTTATACCTCTGTTCCGTTGGTTGCCAGGGTAATTGATATGGCTTTGTTTCGCCCTTTTGTTGGGTGAAAAGTTTGTTTCTGGCTCTGGGATGCAAACCTCATTTTACTTCCTCCCCTGGAGTCACCCCACCCCTAGCCACATGAAAGCAACTCCTCCGACCCCACCCGACCTCCGGCCAAACCGCAGATGACATAATTAATGAGCCTTTGAACCGTCCATAAATAAGGAATAGTTCGTTCGCAGTCGCTTTCTTGTTAATTTTGCACATGACTCGTGTATAAATCAATTTAATATTTCTTCCTCTCCTCTCCGTTTCAGGTAAGTTGACATACGACAGCCCGATTCCAGGCGATTCCTTTCTCTTTGGCGACGGTGCCAGTCACAATGGCAACATCGACTTCAAACATCAACAACAGCCACCAAGCCAGCAGTTTTTTGTGTGAATTGTGTGAAGGCGGCACGTCAATGTCATTGAGTCTAGGAGCTGGGAGCAATGGCAAGGGAACTTCCAGTTCCAGCGGCGGGAATTACGATGACTTGTCACACGAACCAAGTTTTCCGTTTAGCCTATCGGGCCGTTCGTCGCTATTTGGTGGGTATTGTTAGCAAATTAGCACAACAGCTAGTCCCATAAATTGCAATTTACCTGGCCTTGGGTAGCTGATGAATTTTCTCTAAAGCTTCCTGGGCGATTACCAAGCAAACTAATGCCGAAATAGGGCCAATTAACAATGAGTTACTGGGATCTTGTTAGCTTAAAAATAATATTTAAATATAACATTTTTTGGGCATACAGAGAGAGACAAGAGCAATTTCTAAAAGATGGGATTGTGCATTGTTGGGATTTAATAACGATGATGGAACTGTACATAGTAGACAGATATTTTAATGAACCCATCCATGCAGTATGCAACAATAGTAATTTCTTCGATATCTCACTAGAAAATATGCCTCATGCTAGGGTTTTGAAATCCCTTAAAATGGTGTCAAGATTTACAGGAAATTTGGTACGCCTGTTAATATTCGGTATTTATTCTTTACTGATTTTTTTTAAGCCTCCCCATAGTGAAAATCACCAGATAAATTTATCGCAAATCGGTCTTCTGAAAAGAATATCAGAACTCTGTTAATTATCTATTATTGCTGCAAAGTGCCAGCCACTCTGTCTTTTTGCTTATCGAAACCACTCAAAGCCGCTGTAAATCTCTTCGTCTTCCTCACTCGGAAATCAACTGTTTTATTTTTTTGCCGAGCCAGAAAAGATCAGCCGGGGAGTCTGAGTAGATCCCTTTTAAATTTAGCTCTCACATTTTCACAAAAGAGGAAAAAAATTCTTTAGCCGGAACTTTATCTGGATGGAAAATGTTGACAGGGAGAGTAGGAAGCGACCCTTATTTGTACTCCTAGGAACACGAATAGCTATAGTTAATTCCTTATGAACTATAGGTAATGCCTATATAGAGTTAAGAAGTACTTTTGAGGATCGGAAATACTTTCTTCTTTCCACGATTTTACTTAAATATATTTAAAATCAGGAAAGTAATTTCAAGCTTAAGCCCAGCATGAACCGAGTTCGTGTTGTACATTTGTTTCAAAAAATGTTCTTATAGCTTAAGACTTGATCTAGATCGCTTCCGCTCCAGAAAGTAGGCAATTTACCTTTGCTTTCTCACCTTGAGATTTCCAATCGGAACAGTCCTTTGTGCGATTTCTGTCACTCCGATCTCAGCCTGCAATAAAATAGACACGTCAGCTTCACACTTTTATGGCATAGAAATACTGAACCCTCGGGCTCCGAAACTGAACAAATCACTAAAGATGAGGGCCTCGCTGTTACAGTCGTACATGAAGCCGGTGCGGCAGACAGGGAGTCGGGGTGCTGTCCCCATCCACCAACAGTCAGAACTTTCTGGAGAACCGGGACGAGGGCGAGCTGGGGGTGGCCAATGAGACCGTGGAGGACATCCTGAACGATGTGCTGCGCCGGGAGAACTTCCAGCTGAAGCAGTCGGGCAGCTCGATTGAGTCGCACGTCCAGCAGAAGGCCCCGCGGGGAGCAGGATCTGCTGAGGAGGAGGACTACCTGGACATGGACCCGCGCCTGCGCAGCTGGAACCGCATGCTGGAGCAGCGCCGTCGACTGCAGGCGCGGATCGAGCGTGAGACGGGCAAGCGGCCCGAGGACGTGCTGTTCAACCGCTCGGCGACCATCGACGAGGCCAGCAAGCGGATGATCCTGCGCGTCCTCGACACCGCTGACCGCTCGCGTCCGGTGGCGCGGCTCCACCAGGACTCCGCGCTGGACTCTCTGAAGCTGCGTCGTGACCCGGAGCTCTGCCGCGAGATTCGTGAGCTGTACGCCGCCAGGCCGAACCTGAATCCGTTGGAGTTCGTCGGCCTGCCGCGGGTCACCCAGAGGGAGCTGACTGCCCCCGCCACCGAGAGTCAGTGGCAGCGCTCCCAGTTCCTGGGCCAGCGGATCCAGTCCAAGAAGCAGGCCATCCAGCAGGTGCTCGAGTTCGCGCCCGATCTGGAGAAGCTGCAGGTCGTGCCCACTGAGGTGGTGGTGCCCACCAACACGGAGCCTATAACAATGCTCGGCGTGGACCTCCTGCTGTCCGTCTCCGGGGACTCTCTCCAGGAAGAGGAGGAGCAGGAGCCAGAGAGTGACCTGATGCCCCTGGGCGAGGAGGAGGAAGAGGAGGACGCTCTGGCGGACACCGAGCCACGGCAGCTAGAGGCCGAGGCAGGGCAAGTGGAGGCCGTTGACTTGGATGAGCTCCCGCACGCCGATGGGGTGATGATCAACGGCTTTCTCTACGAATACCACGACCTGAAGGGGGTGACCGGCAAGGGCATCCACCTGCTGCTCAAGTGCGATCCTCACCAGCGCCTGGTCAAGCCGCTGGTGGACATTCAGGTAACATTCGGGGTTTCCTCATCCTCGATAATCTGTGGCAGACATTAGATTAAGTCCCAGTCAGCCTCCTAACCAGCCGTTTACCGACAGAACCTGAGCCAGAAGCTTCTGCACGTCTACTGGGCGAGCAGGAGCCGCTTCAAGACCGACCGTCAGGCCCTGGACGCCGAGCTGATCTTCGATCGCTGCGAGTTCATCCTGGAGCCCCTGCAACGCCGGGTCATCCGGGTGCTCTTCCAGCCCCAGGAGGTGGGCCTGATCACGCAGCGCTACAGCCTGTGCTGCGTCAAGTCGCCCTTCTGCGGCACCCGGCGCCTCGAGGTGGTCATCCAGGGCCAGTGCACCATGCCGGCTCCTTTCCAGCGCCGCCTCGAGGGCCACCGGCAGGGACCGGTGGACAAGCAGCAGCGGATGCAGGCGCACAGCATCCTCCACATGCAGGCCAGTCTGGCGCCCATCATCGAGAACCCGCCGCTCCTCTGTCCCTACCAGAGAGCCCTCGACGAGCGCGAACTGTTCAACGCCCAGAACCCGTCCTACCGCTGCGAGCGGTATGCCGACCTGGAGGCCCTCAAGGATCTCCACGCGCTGGCCAAGAGGCCGCGCGACCGGGCCTGGAACCTGAGCATCGAGGATCTGCGTCACTCCATCGGCCGGCAGCCGGCCCGCTTCATGCGGGAGAAGCTCCACAACCGCCTGGTGGAGCTGCTGCAGCCGATGAAGTGCACCAGGTCCGAGGCCCTCATCCGGATGGAGCACAACCCGGAGCGGGACCGGGCCTGCTTTATCTACGTGCGCGGCACCATCAGCAGCGCCATCGACGAGTGGGAGAAGATGGCCCTGGGCATTGACGACCAGTTTTTCAAGCTGGAGCTGCTGCGCTACGCAGCCGAAAAGCGGACTCAGCGGGAGGACTCACGGGAGCAGACCCCCAAGAAGCGGCAGCGCGATCACGCGGAAGAGCCCGGAGAGCTGGTGACCGTGGACGCTGTCTCCAAGAAAGTGAGGACCAACAAGTACCTGAAGGACTCCCTCTACGTGCACACCTACAACCTGCTCTGCGACGCCGCCGAGGACATAGTGTCCGTCATCGAGAGCACAAGTCACCTCTGATCCAAGGCAGGCTGGGGCATTTTTCAAACTTTTACACTTATTCCAACACCACTGATGGCCGTCGGGTTTATTTGCGTTCCGTCCTGCCACCATGTTCAAATATTTTCTTACTTCGAGCTGCAATAAAAAATAAAGGAAAAACATCCTTGTCGGAGAGAAATCCCGAAAGAGCTCTGTCTACAGTAGTAGGCTCTTAGATGCCAGAAGAAATTGTTTCAGCATCTTACAGCCTTTGGTATAGTGCAAAATAATATCATCTCAATCCAGGAATTGGTTTTCCGATTTGAAGAGATTCGCGTATAGGCAAACCAAAGGTTTCTTAGTATACTTTTATAGCTTAGAAAATATTTTTTTTGATTTTTATTGATTAATTGATGGTTCTATTTACTGATATGAGTAAATTTAGTTTAAATGGATCCGATGGAAAGAAGTTTGGCGTAAACCACATACCCTTTTTTCATCAAATCTTCTTTTGCATATTCAATGCGGTTCTATTTGTTCTTGGGGCTTATAAAGGGCTTCTTCCTTGCAATTCTTCCGTGGAAATCAAATTTATGTAAGGTATGGCGGCCAGTATTAAGGCACACGTCTTCACCAGTTCGGTTTTGTAAAGAAATTAACGGTTTTTAGCAGTTTTGAAGGGATCTTGTTTAATTTCCTTTAACACCGATCACTCTTTTTGATCATTTAAGATTTTTATTTGGCCCAATCTAAATTCATGCCGAAACCTCTTTATAATGTTGTGGACGGTAGTTTTGCTTTTTCCAACTAATTCTGAGATTTCTCTTACTGTTATTCCCTTAACGTGCAGCTTAACAACCAACTGTCCACGTTCCACAATGGGTTGCTTTCCCTTTTGGAGACCTTTTTCCACTTTTAAATATGAAAATTACGTTTTCTACTCCTAATCTCGATAATAAACCAAGCGCAATGCAAAAAACCCAAAGTTTGCAGCGAATTTGAGGAAAAAAAGCGGTATTTTGTGTTCATATCGGTTTTGTCCGGTTATTCGTTGATCGCCAAATATAGATATTAATTTATATTTGTTTGAGTTATTTGTTTGGGGTATTATCGAGCACCAGTCGCAGCAATTGTGTTTTTGAAAAAATGTAAGTTGGCTATTATAGACTTTCTATAATATTTATATCCATTTAACTTAACATATCAACAAACAGCCGGCACTTCCTAATCCTCTCCAGAAACTGGCCATTTGCAGCCGGCACTGCCTGATCCTCGCGCGAACGTCTCGCGCGAAGCCAACTTCGTTTTTCTCTTACGCACACACTGGACCTCTAATTCTCTCTCTTCTCTGCTGCTGGTGCTCACGTCACGTTTGCACTGCCTGTGTCGCGGCAGAGGTAACGACACATGAGTCATGCTTTTTCGAGCGTGCAGCCTGCTCTATCGATTTATAAGACGTTATCACGTCAAAATGTTTATTATTAAGAATTTGAAGTTGAGCTAAATTTATCGGAATAATTTGTATGACTGAATTTAAGAATTTTCGGAATCAAAATCAGGAATGAAAAAAACTAAGAATGTTCATGCTTATGTTAATAAAAGCCGGGATCATCCCGAAATCCATCCTTCTTGGGATTAAATCCGGTAACTTTATCCCGTTTTTTTCTCTGTGTGTATAGTGCTCGAAGCCTAGCTGGCTTGGAGCGATTTATTATCCTTTTCGATCCGAATCCAACCTAGAGACGTAAATGTCTCACGTATATTTTTTGTATCACATTTAAAGTTAACATACCTGAAAACGGAACCCCATAAACTCCGACAGAATGAACCGCCGGGAAACGGATGACGTGGTGGAGGTGGAGGTGGACATCGAGGAGGTGCCGCTGGCCGAACCCGAGCTTCCGTCCATGAAGGGCCGCAGAAGTGGCAGCCTGGCCAGGGCTCTCTCCAAGTTTACCAACCTGGTCTCGCTGCCGACCTCCGAGAGCAAGGAGACGATGTGCTCGATGGCGCAGACTCAGCTGACCACCACGCCCAAGGCCAAATACACGGTCCGCGTTGTGGAGGACATCCTCAAGGAGATCTTCAAGGAGCGGCGCGGCGAGTTTCCCGAGACCTCCTCCTCCTGCCACCTGGCCAAGATGCCCTGGCCGCGGGAGGAGGCGCAGGCGGAGACGCACGTGGACAAGAGGCTGCGATACTGGAAGGAGGTGCTGCAGCAGCGCCGGAAGATGCAGGAGCGCGTGCAGCGGGAGACGGGCAAGCTGGCCAGCGAAGTGCTCTTCAATCGCCGCTCCACGCTGGACAACCGCGACGAACAGACGGTGAAGCGGCTGCTGGACTACGCGGGCCGCATGGACAGCGAGCGGCTGCAGGCGGCGTCGGTGGCCAAGCTGGGCGACCTGCAGGATCCGTGCACTTGCCAGATCGTTCCCGGTCTGGAGGCCACGGCCCCGCAGGCCGAGCAGGTGGGCCACAAGGAGGTGGAGATCATCGGTCTTCCAGAGGTCATCCAGCGGGAGCTCCTGGGCAGGGAGGCCTTGGAGCAGGAGGCTCCTGCCGGCTGGCTTCAGTCCGAGTTCCTGGACGAGCGGCTGGAGCAGAACTTCGGCGCCATCCAGAAAGTGGTGGAGTTCTTTCCAGATCTAAACGGACTCCAGGTGACAGGTAGGGGTCTCGGCAAGGAGAAGCACTGCCTCGAACCGACGGTCCTGCTGGAGGCGGACTCGCTGCACACGGTGACCAACAGTGACAGCGCCCCACTCTGCTCCGAGGAGTGCGTCTGCGAGTCCTGCGGGGCCACCGAGGAGCGGTCGACAGGGGTCGAGCCTGCGGCGTCGTTCCCGTTCCGGAGGTGGGACTGCGCCTGAACGGGGTGGACTATGTGCCGGGCAAGGACGGAGTCCGCGACTGCTACGAGATCGTGACCCGGTTCTCCTGCGACCCCTTTCGGCGGCGCGTCAAGCACGTGCTGGAGCTCGAGAACATCGGCCTGCAGACGCTCTCCTTCGCCTGGAAGCAGAGCACGTACTTCTACAACCGGGGATCCCTGCTGCTGGCCCGGGACAACGAGTTCCACTTCGACCTGGAGGGCTTCCGGCTGGCGCACGGCGAGCGCCGCAGCCTGATGGTGCTCTACCAGCCGCGGAAGGTGGCCATGGCCGTGGAGCTCTGGCTGCTGCAGGTGGAGCCGCGCATCTTCTGCGGCCGCCACCAGTCGCTGCTCGTGCGCCTCCACGGACGCTGCACCCCGCCGGCGGACTACATGGCCAAGCTGTTGGAGTGCCAGTGCGCCTGCATCTGCAAGTCGGACGAGGTGGCCATGGACAAGCTGGCATCCCACCTCGGCGCCCTCGCCCCCCTGGTGGTGCCGCCGCCCACCTGCTGTCCCTACGGCCGGGCTCTGGACGATCGGGAGGCCTTCAACGCCCTGAATCCGGGCTACAACTGCGAACGCTTCGACGACCTGGAGGTGCTACGGGCCCTGCACCAGCGTCTGAAGAAGCCTCGCGAGCCGCTCTGGGACCTCCGCCTGGCCACCATCAGGAGCTACATCCTGCGCGTGGATGGTCTGCCGGAGCGAGAGGGCCTCTTCGCCGAGTTCAATGACCTGCTGGCCCCCCTGATGGGCGGTTGCTCCTCGCTGAACACCACTGCGCAGAGGCAGCGCTCCCGGTTCATCTACGTGCGGGGCGTGATCTGCAACGGGATTGCCGAGTGGGAGGAGCTCATGTTCAACGTGGAGGACTCGTTCTTCAAGCCAGAGCTGCAGCGCTTTACCAGAGCCTGCTGGCGGACTCCGAGCAGGAGGATGAGGAGGAGGGCGACGAGGAGGAAAGTGGCGGCGTGCCACGGCAGCCTCGTCCTATCGCACCCATCGACCAGGAGAGACTGCTCGAGATCCTCGAGGAAGAGAACTGGGACCAGGAGAAGATTCGAGGGGCTGTTATGCGCAAGCTGTACAAGTCCAAGTACTTCCGGGACTCCCTCTACATCCAGACCTACTCGCATCTGTGCAACATGGCCGAGGACATCGTGTCCGTCATCGAAAGCACGGAGGTAGAGCCAGCTTAGCGCGGATGGCTTGAACTCGGTTTTTTTTTTTGCATTACGAGACGATCACACTAAAAACAAATTCAATATTCAATAAGGACTGGAAGGCGTGAAACATTGCCCTAATTTTGGAAAAACTTATCAGCGTGATTGAAAGTGAGCCCACCTACAACGTTAGTCTTTTGTGATCGGGTAATTCGGCTATAGCATTCGGTATTATGTACCATTTCCCCACCCGATCACTGTCGGCATACGTCTTAACTGAGAGGCTTGCATACAATAAATTACACTTGGCTAAATTTTAATCGGATGAGTGGAGTTATTGGGCGAGAGGGATCTGTTTTATATAAGAGAAAAATAATGAATGTAGTCAACATGTTCTTTAAAATTTCTGAACACTCCGTTTCCTTCATCTGCTTGATGGTTCACAATCAAAATGATCATTGGGTCAAGTTCTATATTATCGCAAAAAAAAAATAAATAATACACAGTGATAATATATAGAGAAGTTTTGTACTCATAAAGAAAAAGACTAATTACATTTTCTCAATTTCGGGCACATTGTTGATTTTAAAACGTTTTATCCTCAAAGAAAGAAAAAACCGTCTAAATTTGAGGACAAATCGTTCTTTTAGTAATAATATACAATATACTGAGAAAAACTTAAATTTTCTTTTGTTCTACGTGAGAACTAAAACTATTTATTTTTTCGTACCCTGCTTTTGGCAAATCAAAGAAGAATGTGAAAAAATCGAATTCATGTTATAAACGTGCGACAGAGATTCTCTATCAGTCGCATTCGCAAAAATGGAGAACAACATCAAGTGCGAACCAGTTTTTAATGTACTCAATTTGAGAATAGTGATCGCTTTTATTGTAGAATACAGGAGCATATTTATACTCAATTTTATAGTGGAGTAGCTATGTGGTAAACGTAAAAAAAGAGGCAATCTTGACCCCAGAATAACAAGGAAAAATTGTAACATCGGGAAGCCGAAGTTTGTATACCCTTGAATTTAAGGAAAAATAACTACATTTTTCAGATTTTTCTATTATTTTTCGTTAACCAATTATTCCTATAACAGCTATATTATATTGGCGTCTGATCTGTCCGGTTCTGCCTTCTACAAAAGGTATTTCCTTGGCTTTCTGCTGTTCTCTGTACAGCTAAATATACAGAGATGCGACATTATTAGACAAATTAGGGGCAGGCCAGAAAAAATCGTATTGCTATCTCTAAGTTTCTTTAAAATCTTTCAAAGAAAAGCCTCGCCTGTAAGTCAGAACATAATACAGAACACATAGTTACATATGTACATGTACATGAAAGTTGACAGTTGAAACCCCGAACAAAACATATCTTCGCCATGTTCCCCAGTCAGAACAATCTTCTGCTCAAGTCAGATGCCTCCGATGGCAGTGTCCACCCAGATGGCCTGGCTAACGACCTGGTCAGGGACGTCCTCCGGAACCATCCCGAGCGAGGTCTTCACGAAGAGTCCGACTCTACGGAGCCTCCCAGTTGGGTCGTGTCCTCGGCAGAGAGCAAGAGCAGGGTGGATCGCCGACTGGAGTACTGGAAGAATATGCTCGCCCAGCGGCGGGCGCTTCAGCAGAGGCTGCGCCGCCAAATAGGCAGGGCTCCTCAGCAGATGATGCTCCCTCGGCCGAGTTTGGCGAAGAGTCTGGCGGTCAGTGGTTCAAGGAGGGAGTGGGTCTGCCTAGGCACTCAGTCACTCACGCTGAAGTGATGGAACTGGAACCGCTAAGTGAGGCGCCCAAGAAGGACCAACAGGAAATGTTGGATATCAAGATCCAGGAAACGGAAGTGGAGCCCGTAAAGTGCGGGGACTGCTGCACCGGACTGTGCGTTCGGATCAATGGGCTGCACTATCGGCCCAAGGTGCCAGAGTTTCCGCCCATCGTGGAGACCTACTTCATCTGCGATCCCTTCCAGCGCCTCCTGCGCACAGTCATCCGCATCGAGAACAGCGGCTGCCACAAGCTGCACTTCAGCTGGCGGATGACGCAGTTCTTCCCCAACAACGATACGCTCTTCCAGGCCGAGCCCGGGGACTTTGTGTTCGACACGGATTCCTTTCTGCTCGCTCCGGGCGCGGTCCGGGACGTCTCCGTGCTCTACCAGCCGCGCTGCGTGGCCATTGTGAAGCAGCGCTGGCTTCTGGTCCCCAGGCCCCAGCTCTTCCTCTGCCGACCCTGTGGCATCACGCTGAACCTGCATGGCTGCTGCACGGCTCCCAAAGAGTTCCTCGAGCGGCTGGCCATGGATCGGCCTCCAAGGCCGACGCTGCTGAAGCTCAGGCTGCCCCTGGATGAGCCGGCCTTGTGTGTCTCTCCATATGTTCGAGAGCTGGAGGAGCGCGAGGCGTTCGAAGAGCGCAATAGAAGATTCCACTGCCGCAGGCACGAAGACATGGAGCGGCTGAAGGAGTTCTTCGAGCAGGTCAGGCCCCTGAACTGCCTCCTCGGCTGGAACTTCAGCGTGCACACCCTCATCCACCTGGTGTGCGCGGTCAAGGACGCACAGCAGCGCATCCGGCTGTTCTCAGAGCTGACTCACCTGCTCGAGGGCCTGCGAGGAGTCCCTGGCCAGCCCATGAGCGTTGAGGACACTCCTCACCGACTGAGGGAGCGCCGGAACACCAAGCTGCTCTACGTGCGGGGAATCCTCGCCAGTCGCCTGCAGGAGTGGGACGACAAGATGCTGTACCTTCGAGAGAGGGCCAGCCGAACTCCGGACTCCATCTACATGCTGCTTTACGAACTGATCGCCAAAGCGGCCGAGGATATTGTGTCGGTGATCGAGAGTACAATTGAGATATAGGAAAAACACATTAGAAAACACATCTACAGACATATAAAAAAAAGATAAATACTGAAAAACTTACAAGATGAACTTCAATGAAGCTGCCCGAGCGGCCGGCTCGTCCGCCTCGCGCCACCGCTCGTGGATGCACTCCATGCTGCTGTCGATGGAGTCCGGGGACCACGGCTCCCAGAAGAACGAGATGGAGATCCAGTCGACGTCCACCGCTGTGTTCTACCAGCAGAACCAGAGCCTGAAAGGCGTCACCAAGAGGGACACCAAGAAGATGGTAAACAGGATCGTCAGGGACATATTCGAGCAGAAGCGCGGCACCACCACGCTCTCGGACTCGGAGTGCTCGCTGGACGAGCACATGCGGGAGTCGCTGGACATGGACCCACGCCTGAGGACCTGGTACGACACGTTGCAGGACCGCGCCGCTGTCCAGGCAAAGATCGCCCGCAGGCTGGGCCGCCGGCCCCACGAGATGCTGATCAACCTGCCGCCCACGGTGGCGCGGCGGGACCGGGGCACCGTGGAGCGGCTGCTGGACCTGGCCGGCCGGATGAACCCCACGGCCCTGGCCCGGAAGCAGCCCGCCGTCCTGCCGGCGCATCCTGCCTGCGTCGACCAGCAGGTCCAGTGCCTGCCCGAGCTGCAGGAGACGCTGCCGCTCGCCGAGCGGTGCGGGAAGGCGCAGATGGAGGTTAGCGGCCTGACGCAGGCCACCAAGCGAGAGATCATGGGCCGGACCCTGCAACCGCCCGAGAAGCCCGCCCAGTGGCTCCAGTCCAAGGTGCTGGGCGACCGGATAGAGCAGCAGGGCGACGACATCAAGCGCGTGCTGCAGTTCTATCCGGAAGTCGACAGCCTGGAGGTGGTGGGCGCCAGCATGCAGGAAGTGCTCAACAGGGGCTCCTCCACCAAGAGCCTCAACCAGATCGAGCGGATATCGGCGATGTCCATCCACGCCGTCAGCGACACCACGGACGATGAGAAGGAGGATCAGCTGGCGGAGGGCAGCAGGGAGGCGCAGAAGGTCCCGGATCCGGATACGGCGCCAGGTCCAGAGGTGGCGATCCCCCGCGCCGCCGTCAAGCTCAACGGGGTGCTGTTCTTCAACACCGGCAGGCGGTGCCGGGTGCCCGAGGTGGCGAACGTCCTCTTCGAGTGCCACCCGTACCAGAACGTGGTCCACGAGGTGCTGCGCGTGGAGAACGTGGGTCGCCAGGTCATCACCTGCCAGTGGGTCATGCCCGAGAGCCGCAAGTGCGCGGGCAAGTGCCAGTCGCTGCAGCAGGAGAACTTCGTCATGTCGCGCTCCCTGTTCTGCGTCTTCCCCGGCGAGGAGCACGTCTCCCGGGCCCTCTTCCGGCCGCGTGGCTGCGTGCTGGTCAAGCAGCACCTGGAGCTCCGCATCTTCCCCAACGTGGTGGGCTCCACGCGCGGCCACATAGTGGCCCGGCTGACGGGCAGGTGTGTCCCGGCACCGGAGTACACGGGCAAGCTGCGGCGCCAGCAGAACTCGGTGACGGAGAAGTCCAAGCAGCTGTTCGCCGAGGAACTGGCCCAGCACCAGGCCTCGCTGGTGCCGCTGCTGCAGCCGCACGAGGTGCTCTGTCCCTACGAGCGCGTCTTCGACGAGCGCGAGGTGTTCGACGCCGAGAACCCGGGCTACCACTGCGAGCGGTTCGACGACCTGGAGGCCCTGAAGGGGCTGTACCGCGGCCTCAAGAAGCCCCGGGAGCCCGCCTGGGACCTGCGACTGCAGTCGGTCCTAGCGGTGATCCTGCGGCTGCCGAAGGCCAGCCAGAGGAGGCACTACTTCGCCAGGCTCGTCGAGATCCAGGAGTCGATGAAGCGAGGCGGCGACCACGCGGCGCCCGTGCGATTCGGTCGGACCGAGGAGCGGGACCGCTCCAGATTCATCTATGTGCGGGGCTGCATTGGCAACGGCATCCAGGAGTGGGAGGACATGATGTCCTCGCTGGAGCTGAACGCCCTCAAGTCGGAGGTGACCCGCTTTGAGGCCAGGCAGCGAGACCTGGAGGCGGACGAGGGCGAGGATGCAGACTCGGAACGGAAGCCCTGGATGCGACAGCTCCGGCAGGACAACCCGAGCCTGTATCTGCTGAAAAAGCTGCGATCCCGGAAGGCCTACCGGGACTCGCTCTACATGCAGACCTACTCGCACCTCTGCGACCTGGCCGAGGACGTGGTCTCCATTATCGAGAGCACCCAGTACGTCTGAGCAGGCTGCCTCTTCTGGGAGCCAGCCCCACGCCCGAAGCAGACACAGTGCTCAGTCCAAATTCGATGTGAAAAGACAGAAGTGCAAAGCTAGCGAATCCTCTCGGGGAAATAATGGGAAACTCGCCCTGTGAAGGCCTTCTATTGATTCGGAAATCTATTAGCCTGGAGTGTGGGGGAACTATTTTCCTATTTTCCTGTCCAGGGACACACCTGTGCCCCGGATGTGGCGCTTACTTTTCCCATTACCAAGGCCCTTTATGGGCCAACGAAATTGCCCATTTGCCAGGACAGCCCCCGTCCGGCTTAATGGCTCGGAGAAGCCAGAGCAGCAGGAAAAGTTTCGGAGCCGACTTCGATTCCTGCTAGTTTGCATTGATTTGATGACACTTTGGGGGTTATTTTATTTCACTAATAAACGCCCCGCATATCCTTCCCAGAGTTGGCGTGTCAAGGAGTTGTCTGCCCTTCCGAGGGCTGCTCTTTGCTCTTTTGACGTTCCCATTCGGCGGCGTCTGACGAAATGTGGCGGCAAACGAGGCCATTATGCTTGCAATTAGCCAAATTGATTTTGAGATAGCGTCAACGCCAGTCGCAGTCTAAAACATGTTCATTTTGACCCTCTTTAGGCCCTGACTAATCTTCTGTCTTCTCTCCTCGTTTCAGGTAAGCCAAGACTAGATCTGTTCATCTGTGGGTAAGGTAAGTCTTTGCGGTCGGCGCCTGAGGAGCTTCACACGCCGGCGATCCACGGCCCCTCCTCTAAGTACCATAAATCACACATCACATCGCACGTTGCGAGTGCATTTCCGCTGCTAATTAGCCCACAGACCGCATTGAGCCTAATGATCCCCAGCGCTGGCTCGCACGGTGACCAACTAACATGGTCGGCGGCAGATTAACCTTGAACCAGGCGAGAGGGCCAACGCTGTCAGTTGACACTCACGCTTCTTGTCGCGTTTTATTGCCACTTTTTGTGAGCGAAGTGCGTGAAGCAAGGCTGGGAAACATCCATCTATTTTAAGGCATGTAGAGCGAGGGATTTACATTCGTTTGAACTCAATTTTAGGCCCTTAAAACCATGTTTTAGAGGGGCTTGTGCTACTTTCCTCAAAATACATTAGAATTAGAATGTGTTAGCTGTAAATAGTAGATAAGTGGTAATTGCTGGAGTTTACTATAGCCTAATTCTGAACAAGAATATGAATCATGATGCTCAAAGGTGCTTCTAAACATAATTTTAAGAACTATTGCTTTAAAGATTGTGTATTTTTGTATGCATTTAATAGAAGTAAACTAAACTTGGTAATATTATAGAGCCTCAGTAGAGCAGATATGCTCTAGTTTCTTTTATATTCATTCCTATTAAAAATTTAACATTCTTGGCTTTGACAAAGTATTTATCTTACAACAACCTAGATTGTCACTTTGTTTAAAGAAAGCGCTCCGATCATTTTGTTGTCCAGTTTTGGAACTACTCAGTTTATTCACCACAACATTACACAGTTTTTTTTTTACAGTATTCCTACAAGTGGTGAATAAAAGTCCCCTCAGAGTGTCAGTCTGATACTGGCACTATCAGATTATTTATTACTTACTTTTTAATAAACAAAATATAATACTGACGTCTTGGTCGAGAATAAATAATTATTTTTGCAAATGAATTCGTTAAAACCCAAAACGAATTAATAGACGTAATATTGTACATTAAAGTATAACATAAGATTCTACATATTTTTTACACGCCGAATATTATGAGGTGCGACACCTGGCGGCGCGATCCCCTCAAAGTATGCCAAGCTTTCGCCTCCGCTGGAGCGTGACTTCATTCCCAAAAGCGAAGGCGTTTTTAAAATATTACACAACATTTTCATGCTTTTTTAATAAGGAAATCGATTCCGTTGTTTCCGTATTTAGTACTAAGTATGTTAAATTGCATTTCCCAAACACAGCCTAATTCTACGGTTGTATATATAGACTTGTAAAGGCTTAGCATACTCTTCGGATGCGAGTTTAAGCGCAGGTTGCATCAAACATGTTGCAAGTTGTTCGTGGGTTCGCTGCTGGTGTTGCATTATTATAAAACAATAGGAAATGCGGCGAAATTCACTTCGAAGTTAAAATATTTTCTATCTTGAATAACAATATTTCTGTTAAAGGTCGTTAAGTAGGAATTCTAACCAAGAGCAAACCCCCCAAATGTGATACCCAACAGTGCCGTTCGATGATGCTGTTACTGTTGTTACGTCCTGTTGCTCCACTGTTAAGGTGTGAGCACTGGATCGCTCATGTTCGAGCCGCTCGATCATTCTGTTAACGTCTTCTGTTGCGAGCAGTTGGCACCTGTTGCGCGCGCGCTTTGTCGTCGAAAGTCCGATCGCTCGCTTAAATCGATCGATCGATCGATGTAGTCGGTTTCGGTTTCGGCTTCGGTCCATGTTATCTTGCGCCAGATCTGTCATTTACCGTTTTCCTACCAGATCGCGGAGCAAAGTGCACGAGGCTGCTAACTGAATTTGCGAGAATTCACCCGAAAATTGTGCAACAACAAGTGAAGTGCAACCAATCCGGCAATCCAGAGCGGATCTGCCTCCAGTTGGCCAAGTGAATTACATAGCTCGACATGCCAAGAGCATGCAGTAAGCCAAGCGGCCAAAAGGTGCGATTTAAGCCGGGCTTTCTGGGGCCTGGGGCTTGTCAACGCAGCACAAATACCTGCGGATACTCGAGACTTACGCATTCCCAGATACAGATACAGATACAGCGACAGAGACAGGCGCAGACACAATAAAACTACATTAAAAATCGAATGAAATACGAGACGGACTTGATATGCGCGGCACAGGCGTCAGCTCGGCTGCCCTAACCCAATATTTTTATGGGAGAATCAGTTACCGGGTGTGTTGGGTGTGTAGGCACACGGAAAGAAAACCCGAGCCTAAAACGCTATTAAATGGACTCGAAGATCAATAAAAGGCTTACATTTTGAGAATATTTTAGATTTGTATCTCTTTAATATTAAAAAAACTGTAAAAAGGATGAAGCATGATTTCCCAATTACTCCATTGAAGTGTTATAGTCAATCCTTACCGTTTGGATGGAGGCCTTAAAGTTATTTAAAGATATTTATACTGGTGTTTCAAGTTCTTAAGCATTAAGACTTTAAGAACTTGAAATCTGTTAATATTATTTTGAATTGTCGGTTTCTTTTGTTTACTTTGGCCTGGAAGCACCATTATCCATAGGGCTTCTTCACACAAAAACATGTTGTTTTTGATACTGCGAATCCAACGCGTGAGATGCTGCCTTCGAAACTGATACTGCTTCGGTTCTGTGAGACCGAGGCCAAGTCCACGAAAGACTTGGGCAATGAACCCGGGGGGGAAATCCATCCAGCGGCACTCACAGGCCCGGGCACATTACGCGTCAACTGAAGTGCCTCGGCTGATTTATTTAGATGCGTTCGGCTTAATCGCCACTCGCCGCGCACTTTCACCAACTTGGAATGAAGTCATAACCAAATAAGCTTACGACCTGCTCCAACACATAAAACATGACTTGTCTAGCCATAAAAACACAGGAGCACTTGGCAAAGCCCGAAAATAATTTGATTACAGCGGCTTTCTCCGCCGCCGATCCAACTAGCCGGTCCAGGGATATATATGTGGCAGAGCTATATAGATCGGCCACCCACAGGAGCGTAATGAAATCGACTTACATGGCCTGCAATGTGTCAACAATGGCTTGTTAGCAATTGACTTGCCGTGTGTGGGCTTCGGACATGGGTTTTGCAGCTGAAAACACCTTATTGACAAGCGACATTTGACTTGGCCAATGGCCAATGGCCAACTGGCAGACCGCGTGTGGGACTTGGATTTATCTGTGATTTCTAATTGCCTGACATGCCAATTTAAATTTAATGCGCAGCGATAGTGATGCAGGAACCCTGCAATTCGCAACCAAGCTAAATCAATTTTCACACTGTGGCCGGCTTCGATTCCGGGGCTTTATTAAGAAATTCTTCATAATTATGTAGCGGCGCTGGCGGCCGGCGGCGGCTCGAAATAAAACTGTTGTTTATGGCCGAGTTGCGGCAACTAGTTGGCTCAATTATGGCTCGGCTGCAGCGACTTTCTCCCTCACTTTGGGCCAGATGCCAGTCAGCCAGGCTGCCACGGCTGCTTAACCCCAATCGACGCCTCTAACTAACAACTAACTAACTGGCGTGTTAATTTGTTGCCCAGTTTCCACCGCACGCAGCCGCAGCCAAAACCATAACACAATTGCCAAAGCACGAGAGACCCCAGAGATACAGATACAGAATCGGTTAAAAGAATCTCGGCTCGGAGTAGATACCGCTATCGACTCGGCTCTGTTAGCATAACAAAGGTCCGGGGGGGTCAACAACCCCACGTTTTGTCCCAACATCAACCAATCTACCATTTGCATATTACACATGTCTCACGTCCATTTGGAGCCACAATTAACCAACTATTCAGCGACCATTCATCATAGGCGGCGAGCGAATTTCGGTCCGTCAATTAATTGGGCCGCGCTGCCAGCATTTACGGCGGGAAGTCGTAAGCCAGCATCGGCTCCATCGATGTGTGTATGCAAAACCCAATTTGATCTGTCATCCTGTCAGCTCGCGTTAGTTTCCCAGCCATCTTCCAGGCCGATAAGAACGGGTTCCCCGGAAAATGGAGCAACGTTAGCCAGCTCGGCCGGGACCGTTTCCTCCTCGACGACGCCTTTTGATTGCATTTGACATTTAACACGAGTGCGGCGCAGATTAGAGCGGCAACTGCCAGCCGCCCACAAGGTTTTGTGGATCAGGAGGCGTGACTGGCTCGATTTTCGTTTTCACTGAGCTTGAGTCGCTAAAAATTTACACAGAGCCAAAATGGAATTGATCTTAGATGGAAATCTACACATAACCAAAATAGTATTAGATTTAAAGGAAAATTTGTATCGAGGCTTAAGAGCCTGCTGTGCTAAACCAAATACCTTTTAATATCAAGATGAATTACGTCCATACATTTGTATTGCAATATGCAGGCCATTACGCTGTATGCGTTGCTCCGAGCGCTCTTTCCTTCTGGTTTTTTAACCAAATGTTGTATTAAAAGGTATTTGGCTGTTGTGAGGCTCTAAAACTATCCGTGAATGATAATAGCAATGCCTATTATATTATGAGAAAATGAGTAAACCGATAACAATGCGAATAACAAGTTTGTCTAGACTTTTCGAGCCCAAGAACTCTTCTTTTAAAGTGGAAACTTAAACTTTTGATTGCTTTTGCTATGCTTGATTAATAGATACTTATCTTAACATTCTAAGAAATCTAAAAAACATAATTCCAAATTCTTAGGACAATTTCCATATACTTAAAATTTTTCAATACTTTTCTTTCTCTGCACCAATATGCCGGCTGGCTGCGATCATGTTTTATGTAAGCGCAATTAAAAATCGAGAAGGAATTCCTGAGAGCGGCGACAAATGGCATTTGAGCGCGGGGCAATTAATTTCGGGGGAGACAAAGGCGTTTAAAACCCCGCTCCGTCGATTAGGCACTGGGCAGGCGTGAGATTATTATCGGGCTATCGGACCCGGTGAAATATGAGGCCCAGACAATGGCTCATTAGATCGCGGGCTTTCGCCCAAACTAGTTTGGCGCTTGGCGTTTGGCTGTCTCGGGCCTAAACTGTGTAATTATTACGGGCCGGCCCAGCCAGAGCCAGAGCTGGGCTTTCGGAGGCTTAAATTATAGCCCGGCCGTAAAAAAGGCAAACAAGTTAATCCATTAGCTAGTGAGACATCTCATCAGAACCGGAAAGAAGCCGCTATTAAGTGCATATTTCTCATTGTTTATATTCTCTCTGGCTGGCGTTCTTTCATATGTTAATATCGGAAAATGTGCCAGCTGCCATCGCATCGCATCGGCATCGCCATCGTCATCCGACTGCATAATAAATTATGAAATTCTACGGTTTACAGTTGCAGCCGCGCCGAATGAGCTGTCATGTCTGCGGCTTTCTAAACCACTTAGGTAGGCAGTGATAAGTCCATAGATACGTCGGATTCTACGCCGCTGAATGGGATTCTTGATAACACAATTTGGAGCTCGAGGGGAGAGGCTAGAGAGGCGTTAAAATGGGCAGCACAAAAGGTTGAGCGCTGCGGTGAACGGCTTGCTGCTGGCCGGGAAAAGTAAACCAAGGCAAAGCAATTGACTTTTTAACCTGCATTGCTGTAAATTACACTCGCAGAAAAATCAGCATAAGCAGGCATAAAATTAATTGCGCCTGTCTGCCATTTTCCACGCAGCTCCGTCGCAGCCGCCGGCCATGAAAACTTGAAGCCCGACAAATGAGCGGCAATAAAAGGCACCATAAAGCCGTATGCCGTATGCCGTATGCAAAGAGGCTCAAATCCTGGCCAACTGGGTAATTGCAACTGGGGATTGATGACAGAGCCGCCAGCTGAGTTGGAGTTGGTCGCAAATAATAGCAAACTTCTGTATTTGCTCCACTCAAGCAGCAAGCATCAAGCATCACGCAAATTGCGCATACGCCCCATTGGCCCACTCGTCAGTCGTCAGTCCGCAGTCCGATTTCAATCACCCCGGCCACTGGGTCAGGCATTATCAGATATTAACGCCGGCAATTTGGCGTTGGATAAATTACGCGACAAGCAGCGACGGCGTCACTTACACATGTCGAACAGCCGCCGCCAATAAATACTAACGGTGCCTCGCGGCATCGAGCCCCGCTCTCCACTCCCATCCATGTGGCACCTCCGATCAGATCACCTAGCTCGCTGCGATCTGCGATCTGGCAACTGGCATCCTCCATAGAGCGCCGGAAGTCTTTGTTTGGGCATCGGACTCCATTTTTGCTTTATGATTATTGTGTGATCGCGTTTTAATCGCACCACAGTGGCAGAGCCAGAGCCAGATCTCTTTGTGGCACATGTGAATCATGCTCCAGTGCCGCTTCACCTATTCTCCCATCCCAGAGAGCCAAAACTGGTTTCCCGCAGCCACTTACCCACTCATTGGGCTCTAATCACACCCGCTGTCTAACTGCATATCTGGCCGGGATCGCGTGCTGCGGTCCGACTTTGTTGCGGCTGGAAATCATCCTCAATTTCTGTGCTAGCCGGAAGCCAGTTATGATTGCGATTGTTCTTGTTTATAATTCAATTATGTGGCTGCAGCTCTTCGGCCGTAGACTCGGATTCTTTCCCTGAGCTGTTGACTCGGCAGAGTGGAATGTTTACTCTTGTAACCTCAGGTAGATTCACAGGGAAAAACGGTATGGGCTAGTATTTTGGATCAAAATTGTATGGAAGCTTCCTCTTTCGGAAGCAGATCTTCATCCATTTATCTCCTAAGTAAGTTGTCGCTGTCAGTTTTTCCCTGTGTGACTTTCGTTGCTTTCGTTGCTGATCTTTGATCTCGAAGCCTTGGTAATCTGATAAATATTGCCTCCGCTCTTGATTGACAGCCTTTCGCTGGCATTGATCTCATAAATACGAGCCAAGAGCCGCTTTTTGTGGACTCCATTAAGGCGGTCTCTGGGAGCACTAAGCTAAAAGCAGCTTAATGCACTCCGGGATGCCCAGATACTTGGATACTCGCAGATATGGCCACAGATGTGGGCAAACACACACAGGACGCACAGATGCTGTATGCTACGTGTTCGTACGACTCCCAGAGGCTGAGGCTGAGGCTGGGGCTTAGCTGCAATTGCTGAGAAGGCATTTGGCTACCACTCAAACCTCAAGCAGCTGCGGCAGTCAGCGCTGATGATGATGAAGATGAAGATGAAGATGAAGATGGGATAAAGTTATTATTATCTGACAAGGGCATCGCCGCCACGGAAAACTGCTGTGGCCTCGCACTTAGCAGCGCTGTTTTCCACATTTTCCACCTTCCAACTCTACCTGTCTTTACTACGTGTCCGCTGTCTCTATTAGAGGCGTGTCTAATCGGCTCGATGCCTGATGGCCGCCGCCATCATCTCGGCCATCATCTCGGCTTTCGGCCATTAGCCGTGGCAGCGTGTACGCTTCGCTATTTGGCTCGCATCCAATCACTATTAAGGGTTCAAGCTGCCAATTTCCAGAGTCTACACAAATTTGATTAGGTTTCAGCTCGGATTCAGCTTCCGTGTGCGGTTTGGGGAAAGTGTTAAATTTATGCCGCCGCCATTTCCATCTTGTTCGAAAGTAAATTATAGGCAATCGATCAACGATCAGCGATCGGCGCTGGCCTTTGTCTAGTATTTTCAATTTCCAGTCGAGAAAGTTGAGTTTTCCTCGGGCACTATCTGTATCTGTGTCGAATCAAGCTAAACAAGAGGCCACAGCCACAAAGGAAAAATTAAAGAAAAACTACAAGGGTTCAAGCGTCAAGTGTTCATTCGGAAACAATATAAACTATTTTAAAACTGATCATGTATCTGTATCGAATGCTAAGCTCTCAAACTTAAAGCCAGAAATAATGAATAGTACAAAGCTCTCAAATATATTAAAAAACATTCCTTTTGGAAGTTAAAGCAGAACTAAGCCAAGAACCAAGTGAACCACAAATAAATAACCAGTGAACAGTGCAAAAAAGAAGCCGCAAGCAAGTAATTAACATTCCGCATAAAACTCAATTTACTATAGAAATTTCCAAGCCAAAAAACAAAAGCGCCCAAAAAAGCAGCTACAAGAGCAGGATGTCACTGCTAACCACAAGGGGCAGCGAGAACTGAAAAATAATTACGGGTCGAGAACAATAATAATAAGCAACATGAGCAGCCTGTCAGCAGCAGGAGGAGGAGGATCCGGAGCAGGAGGAGCAGATGCTTCAGGAGGCCAGCCCCCAGTTACTGCCACTGCCACTGGCAACATGGAGCCAGCGATGGTGCCACGTACCGCCAATTTGCTGGCATGCAAACAATGGTGGCGCGTCTGCTTTTTGTACGGCGACCAGCAGAAATATTACCGACAGCTCTATAGCAAGGCGGCGGCCCAGCGGCTGGCGGGGGCTAATCAGGAGGAGCCCGGAGGAGACACGATGCAGGACAATGCCCGGGATCGCGACTACGACACCGTGGCCATGGCGATGGGCCTGGACAGCGATCTTATCGCTGGGCAATTAGATGCCGGCGAAGATGCGGACGACGGCATCGATCTGGGCGATCCCTCGGGGCAGCCAGCCTCGAGGGGCGGCGGCCGGCCGCTCTTCCCGCTCTCCTCCTCGCCGCGTCGCAGTAAGAAGCTCCTGAGATCCCTGCGCGCTCATGTGCGGGGCGAGAAGCCGTCTTCCAGGGCTCCCGCTGGTGAGCTTTCGCAGGAGAGCGAGCTGACCCAGAGGAACGCCCGGGTTACCGTCCTGGACGATCCCTTTCTCTTTGGCATCGATGCCGACCACCTGGGCGACCTGGTAGTGCGAGGCAAACGCTACACTCCCTCGGACGCCGCCGAGAACATGGCCAGGTTCTACGGCGAACAGGAGGCCACCGCCCAGGTGCTGGAGATCATCGAGCAGGAGGAGGAGCTGCCCGCAGAGCAAGAGGCGCCCAAGCCCGCTCTGCCGCCCAAGCAGAAGCAGCAGCGTCCTGTGCCTCCCCTGCCGCCGCCTCCCGCGAGTCGAATTACCCACGGCCAAGTCGGATTACCCGCCGCAGAGCAACCGCAAGTGGGGCACCTGCAACCTCTGACCGCCGGCGATCTACAGTTTCTGAACCTGAGCCTCCGGCAGCGCAGCTTACCGCGCAACATGAAGCCGTTTAAGGATCCCCACAATATCAGTTTCACTTTCAACGAGCTGGACGCCAGCGCCGCAGCGGAAGTGGCCACAGGAGCCGCCGGAGCCCAGCAGGAGGCTAATGAGTGAGTAACTTTACTGCAAAATCATTTGTCAGTTGCGATTCGGTGTGCCCTAGCTGCCGCTGACAATTTAAATGCATTCGTTTTGTTGCCGCAATGATTGATTACCATTGCCAGGAGTTTAGCAAGAGTCGTTCCAGTGGCTGATGCGATGCGATGCGATCTCGAGGCAGGAGTCAATGAACACACAGCAGCCATTGCGTGTTCTGCGACCGAGACACACGCAACAAGCTGCAGCAACTTGTTCTGCCTCTGCCCCAGACAGTGGTGACAGTCAGTCGCGAGCTCAGGGAAAGTCCGGCGATGTGAGAAAAATAAATTTGAGGAAATATAATGCTTTAAAAGCTATTACTTCCTAATGCCATATTGTCTCGGCTTTGTTACTGAACAACCTCACACAAAATATCGGATTTCACTCGAACACTCAATAGATTTAAAAGTGATTTCCAGCCACATCCACAAGGAAATGGTGGCCACATTTTGTTTTGTGGTTTTGTCATTCATCTATGTTGATTTTTTAAAGATAGATATACTAATGCTAATTTGATGAAGGCCTTAAAATGTTTATTAGCGCACAACAAAAAGGAAATTAGTTAACTTATAGACTTTAGGTAATATTTATTTCTCTAATATGAAATACTTCTTTGAATGAAAAAACTAATTTGTTTAAAAACTCACTAAAGTATTAAATTATCAAGAGATGTTGAATTCACAGATATATTCTTTTAATATAACCCATTAAATATATTTAATATTTATGGAGTCGGAATATTAAGTCGGAATCAGGAGTGCCTCTTTTCATATTTAAAACAAGATATATTGTCCTTTTGATTCCGTCTCCATAGGATTTAAAAAATGAAAACTCTACAAAATTCCTAAACCCTTTTATGTTTTGTGACTCTTTCTGGCTCCCAAATTAGTAAAACCCCGCCACAAATCGAATATTCTTCAGGTAGCAACCAATTTGCCACAGTGTGCCACCACTGGTAGGGAGGCTGTCTGCTGTCTGGTTTCGCTGCGCTGCGCTGCGTTGCACTCCGCTGCACTGCCTCCTGCCTCCTGCCTCGTCCCCGGGCTCGTACGCATCGCATCCCATCCCATCACTCACACTCTGGTCTCCACTTACGCGGCCACTCTCGGGTTACGCATACGACGCAATGCCTCTGGGCCGGCGGCGCACCAGCGACAACTGCCAACTGCCAAAGTGTGATTTACCAGAGGCCTTTGTGCGCCTCCGGCCGACTGCAGCAGATATGGCAAAGTAAAGTAAAGCAAGGCAGAGTAAAGCGGTGAGCGGAGCGAGCTCCGCTTTCATGTCATGATTTTGCATAATGCCATGCAAATATCGGGCCCTAAGACTAAGTTATTGTGTTTCGCGGATGGCAGGCACGCAGCTTATGAAATATGGCCGGCGATTGTTTTCCCGCGGCCGCATGGCATTTCCTCCTTTTCATTCTGCCAGGGCATCGCTTTCCTATCCTAGCCTGGGACTGCCTGGAAAAACAATATTGGCATATATTTCCATGGACGTTTAAGGGCTTTGATTTAGTATGCAGGGTTTTGGGACAAACAAAAGACTTAGGCAACAAACTTGGGTCTTGGGAAACGGAGCGCGAGTCGGGGCTGGAGTCGGAGTCGGAGAAAGAGCCACAACTCAATTAGTTGTTGGCCAAGCTCATCATGATAGCGACGACGACGACGATGATGAGGAACTTTGGCAACCACAAATTAGAGAGCAGAGCCACGCTCGGGAGCTGCATTGCCAAACGGCCTGCTAACAGGAACCGCCAGCGATTCCAAGCCATCCCAAGCGATCCCAAGCGATGCCAAGCGATTCCAGCAAGAAGGCAATCAAAGCATAATTAATAATAATAACAGACGCCGTTTTGATGTGCCCCTGACACGGCTTCATCCGATCCGTCTGCAATCCGGTAGCCACACGCGATTCCCGGCTCTCGATTCTAGATTCTCGATTCTCGCCCAGAAGCCCAACGGCTGCCATCGATGAGAGTTTTCACCGCATTCGCATTCGCATTCGGCTTCGCATTCCCAGATCTATGCAAAACCAGAGATTCCAAATCTGGTTTTCTGGTTTCGCCTGGGCTTTTAATTGCCTGGGCCCCAGAGCGCTTAATGAAGATATTAAAAAATTGCACTGCAATAATTTCTGCAGCTCGGACGAACTCGGACGAGCTTCTGGTTTGTTCACATTCTGCTCTGGCAATTAACTTGTGTTCAGCTCGTGTCTAAGCATTCAATTCAATCTTAACTGCCATCGAGTGCCGCATAAATCTCAAGAGCTTAGCTTAGCCATCCGCCATCCTCCTTCACGGCTGCGTCTCCATTTCGCGTCAAGGAGGCGGGATCGGGCGGAGACACATTTACGACTTGTTCGGCAGTCGAAATGAACGAAGCTGAAGCTGATGCCGAAGAATTTAGTTGGGATGTCTGGAAATAAGTTTTTACAGCCATCCATCCTACGTCCATACTTAATATTAATGGGCGGAGCAGGGAGCAATATGTGGAAAGCAAAGGTTGATTTTAGGGATGGCAAAAATATTGTCAATATCTGGGATTCTTAAAGTATGTTCACACGGAAGTAATCATGAAGTATATTTGGTACTAAATAAATCCAAAAAACCAAATATAAAATAAAACGAGAAAGAAAGCTAACTTCGGTAAACCGAAGTTTATATACCCTTGCAGTCAGCAATTGGATCATTAAAAATCGATCCAATTTGGTAATGTAAAAAAAAAAGTCAAATTATGTAAATTTTGTAAATTTTACATTATACATGTAGAATTTTTCATTTTCATATAAATCGACCGATCCCTTCTATGGCAGCTATATGATATAGTTGTCCGATCTTCATGAAATTAAAACCGTAATTCTAGAACTATAAAAAACGACTATATCTCGAAATTTATAGAAATTCGTTGAAAAACAGAGAAATTAAAATTTTGTACATTAATTTCGCCATCATTCCTATGGCAGCTATAGGATATAGTGGTCCGATTTCGGCCGTTCCGACATATATACGAAATAAGACTATGCTGAAAATTTCAGCCCGATAGCTCAAAACTGAGAGACTAGTTCGCGTAGAAACCGACAGACAGACAGACAGACGGACAGACAGACAGACGGACAGACAGACGGACATGGCTAGATCGACTATGGTGATGCTGTGTATCATGGCATTCTGCAAGGGTATAAAAGGTTATTTACATAATATTTATTGGATCCCGGTATATGTGCAAATTCCTTTTATTTATTAAAAATGTTGCATTCTTCGATTCCTTAAAGGTTAAATAAAGAGGAACAGCATGATTAGTTGGATTTAACATCATCAATGCTCAAATTCGTTTTATTTATTTATTGAATATACTTTTTGGGACCTTAGTAAAGGGGATTTACTTAACCCATTTCAAATAGTGAGGAAATCTCTATATTCACAACGTTATCTTTAAATATATTTAGTTTTATTAAAAATATCCTTTTACATTTTTCCCAATGGCAATATTTTTATATTTTTATCTTGAAGTCGTAACTATTTTTATTTTTTCAGGGTTTAAAGAAGAGAAAAAGCATGATAAGTTCGATTCCCCTCAATGTGTTCGTATGGGTGTTTTCCCAACTGCAACATTGCCACAGAGGCGTGCGATTCCGCGGCCCATTCATATTGATTTTGGTTTTAATTAACAAAGCCATTAGGGCGCTGCGCCTGCGACTTGCCACAGCCTCCCTGCGCCCCTACTTTCTGGGGGCGTGGCTGGCTGCAGATGCAACTTAATTACAAAAACAAAGTGCAGCCCGGGCAGCCCGGGCACCCGGGCGGCAACTTGCATGACTTGGCCCAGACAATTGGCCAACTGGCTCTGCCGGCTCTTTTGGCGCTTTTAACTTTGTTTCTTAGACGGCGCCAGTGAAGTGCGAGCCAACAACAGCGACAACAACGCCGCGGCGTTACAGCTCTTGTGATTTATTTATGCGCGGCGGTAAAATATGATTTTGCTTTCGTTACTCGTTACTCGCTTCGCCTTTGTTTCAAGCTCAGCTTTTGCCTGCCCCGTAATGTGAAAATAAAGCAAGGCTATTAAGCGTCTCCGCTCATGTTGGCCATGCTAATTGCCTCCAAGTGGCCAGGCAGCCTGGCCGCGGCGGTGCTTATGCCATGTTTATACGCATTTATGGCCAACACAACTGCGTCGCATATTAATTGTGCTCCGCGGATTCCGCTCCCCCCATCCGGCATGTTTCCCACACAGAAATAAAAAATGGCCTTAAGCTGTGATGTATTGGATGTAAATTAATTTCAATTAAAACTCTATAAGCTCTCCTTGGTTCAATTGGTTCTTATAAGGCGGGAGGCCAGAAATAAATACATGTTGTAAGTTGAGGGTAAGAGGAGTATTCCGAAAAAGGTGAAATTGATCTCAAATGATATTTAAATATATTCAGCATTGAAATCCGTTTGAAATTAATATTTTTTTCGTTCTGTGCAGCCATTTCTCAAGCCTCTTAAGCCGCTTTCAAGCGACTCAGTTTGAAATCACTTTGGGCCCGCTCCATGACTAGTCTGCGCCCACATCAAGGCCCAAAGCCATTCGCCACGGATCACCTGGGGCCACACAAAGCAGCTCAAGCTGATCAAAACAAGTGCGGTCTGAAGGGATTTTCGGGATTACCTTAGCCGAAAGTTGACACTTGACTGACAGATCGAAAAAATGGCCGCTAAATTCCTCGGAATGCCCCCGCCCGCAACTAATTAATAAAACATTTAACGCACTCGCACAGACACGCAAGGCAATAAATTAATAGCTGCGAGGGGCGGCGGAGTGGAGACCGCGGCGGTCGCGTAATTTTTATTGACAGCTTCACTTTTTGCATTTAAATTGCCTGCATGCCGGCGGAGAGCCACTTGCCGCGGCGTGGCAGGATTCCGCCTGCATTAGCACTCTTTGCATTCCTGCCTCGTTAGTTCCTGAACTTGCCCCGAAGCGGGTTTCCAGCGATCCACTAGCCGCGATAAGGGGGACGTATTATCATTGTTCGGCAGGCGGAGAGCGGCCAATTTAGCCGCACTTTTGTGGCCTAATCTCTGGCATCGCCAGCTACCACCGGTCTCATCGCACAATGCAAAGAGACCTGCAATGTGCCGCATCATTTAACTGTCAGGGCACCTCATAAAACGCAATTAGCAGCGAATTATTTCTGCTGTGTCGCCAGTTGCCGGGCAGTTGCCGGCTGCTGATGCCTGTTTTTCTATTTTCTGCTGCCTGTTGCCGGGTTGTCAACGAGCCTCCGAGAACAGTTAGTGCAAAAGTGCAGTTTACCGTTCCAACTTTTTGTCAAACAACGAGCCAAATCAAAAGGCAAAAGATCTGGTCTCCGGGGGTCGACAGCTCGAGTACCCTGCAGGTAAATTATTTTTAAAAATTTAACTAATAGAAAATAGGAGTGAAATATCGCAAGCAAACAAATTGAGGATGATGATTTCAGATCTATTCCACTAACACCAAAAGTATGCACGAAAATATTTATGTATATAAAAATATGAAAAACTTTGCCCACAACTTTGCAATGAATTTTGATCCTTAAATTTATATCGCATACATCTGGGCAGCTTTTTAAAAGATTTTAAATCCAAAGATATTTTTGTTATATCCCAGTCTCAACCAGTAAAAAAGGGCCTTATTAAAGATTAGAACATCAAGATGAGTAAGACATATATTCGCTAGCATTCTAGACCCGAGATACCGCTGAAAAAAGGCGTGCATATTGCAATCCAAAAGTATGGCCGTTCGGCATCTTACTGATTATGTTGGGCTTAAGTCATATATTGTCTTCACTATTGGAAATACTCGAATTTCCAATAATTTAAAATTATGTAAAGTTGTAAATGGGAAAGGTTGATCAGGAAAAATATCTATTATATTTGTAAAAAAAATATGTCTGCAACGAGGTAGAATTATTGTAAGTCCCTAGGAGGCGGTAATAGTTTTTTAAAAAATATATTAATTGCGAATGTAACCTGCTGAAGGCTTTCACAATTATTTTATGTACTACAAAGCTCTCGAATTTAATGGCTTTTACCTAATCCTACGTCTGAGCTGTTTTCTAATAAATTATCCATTTCAGTGAATCAGTTAAAGTTCGCAACACAGTTGGATTGATTTACTCCTGCTGAAAGCAATCAGTGATTTCAATACCTTTTAGAGTCAGAACTAATTCCCCTCGGGAATGGGATCGGCTAGCTTCTGGCCAAGGCCCAAACACTCCGCAGACTCCTTTTTGGCCGGGCCAACTTGCAGCGCTCTCTGCGCCTGCGTAGGCAGGCGAACACAATTTCTTTGCTGCTGGTTTTGTTAATGGCCAAGAAATTAGATTCCAATTTCAGTTGGCCATAAATCAAAATAAGCCAACATGCAGCAGCGGCCGCAGCAGCAGCAGCCCCGCAGTTGGCTATATTACGGTTAATTTGTGAACAGTTTTGCTGCGATGCAAGCCGCATAAATCAAATCAGATTTGGCTGGTCCCTGGCTGGTCGGCTGCTTGGCTCGATGCCGACATGTTTTAGCATCTGAATGTGTCGTTCATAATTACGGCCTGACGGCGGCAGTGACTTATGCCGCAGATCAGCGCAGATCACACGTTTTCCGGGCAAGCCTCGAGTGGAAATGTGCCTGATCTCAGCCCGTCAGCGGGCTGACCTTCGGTGGATGCCACCTCAAGCTCAACGAGCTCTGGCAACACTCGAAGCGTGATTTCCTTCACTCGGCGTGTTTGCATAGCGCGGAATAAAAATCAATCAATGCCAATTTGTTTACCAAATCATCATAAAAAGCGAGCCAAGCCGCGCTCTGGAGCGCCCAGAGCCCAGACCCAGCTCCTCTGCCTAACGGATGCGAAGGAGAACGAAATGTAATTATGGTCAAAAACAAAATTGAGCATAATCACTCCAGCCAGCAATGAAGGCAGCAGCAACATTAATGTATAAAAATCGAAGCATCAAAAAAGTCGTAGAAAACCCCAAAGACGACGACAAGGAACAAAAAGCAAGCCAGCTACAAAATACGAAAAAATAAAACTAAAAAAAGGGGAAAAAACACAGCCAAAGACACGGCTTCAATTAAAAAGGCAGCACGAGAAGGGGCCCGGTTCCGTGGGGGGGCAGGTGGACAGAAGTGGAGAAAACAAGTTCATAGACCAAAGACAACGACCGCAGAAGCAGCAGCCAGCAACGTCTCCGGATGAGTGCCGTAGGCCCCGACTTGGAACACACACAGCCACGGATGTATGGCATATACATGGCTGGATGGAGAACGGGGATCGGGGATCGTTGATAGGGAGGAGGCACTACCTGGTGGGCGACCCAGAACAACACACGCAGCCCGTGCTTTGATGTATTTGCCACAAAGTTCGCAATTAATTGGCGGCCGCTCGAATAAAAAATAATGCCTTGAATCAATTACCATGAATACAAATTGGAACTTCTGCTATCACCGCCTTTAGCTCACCGAATTTGCATTGATGATGCAATTTCTCTTGCAGCCATTACCCAAGCCATGTTCTAACACAAACCTGATCGCGGAGCTGGCGGTGTCTCTGCCTCTTTGGATCCCAGGAAGGCTTCGGCATTGGGATGGGGCTCTGCCGCTTAGCACACAAATTGCTGGCATAGTTGTTGCAGCTGTGAAAATTTGCACGCTCGGGAAACAATTTTGCTGCCCGTTAGCAACAAAGGAGAGCGGTTGATATGTGGCAGCAAAGAGCAGCATATTTGCCGCCTGCACCGAGTGGCAATGCCAAACTTTAATTGGCTCAGATGGCTAAGATGGCTCAGTCGCCAGATTATGCCGCCATGATGCGACTTTCTAGCATAAACGGCCGGCAAATTGAAACAGCAGATTAGCGAGTACAGTCTGGCCCGCAATTAGTGCCACTTGGCGTATGCGTAATAAACGCACCTGCTCGAGGACCACACGCAGGTGGGGGCCCGCCAGACTGGCATTCTTAATCAACTTTCAGCCTGGGCGAGAACAAAAACCGTTTGCCTGCCAAAGTCAATAAAAATGTCAACACGGCAAATGTCATGTTGACAAGGCAGACGGCACAGAACAAAACGTGCTGGTACTCGGACTCGGCCGGTGGCTGGTTTGGTGGCTGGTCAGGCTGCAGAAATGCCAGTGGTTCTGGTTCTCGTTCTCTTCTGTTTCTGGGGAATATGGACATTCTCCCCCGTAAAAACATTACGAGCTTTCCGCCGCTCCTTTCTCCCCCGGCCAGCTAGTTTTATGGACAATTCAAAAATCGTTTATGACAATCGCACCGAGAACACGGAGCTGGCGAAGCTTTTTAATAAAGTTTTGTTGCTGTTCTTCCTGCCCTGTCAGGGCTAGTAAAACAATAAAAGGATATGCAGTGCGGTGTGGCAGTCCTGCCACATAATTGTTGTCCAGCTGAGAGAAGTCGTAAAACTAAAAGCAAACAAGTTTGAATGGAGCGACACCTGTCTCTGACCCTGGACCGGGAGCTGGACCCACAAGAAGCCATATAAGCAATCCTTGCACAGGAAAAAATGTGGGACCATTTTAGTATTTATTGAAAGATATACATTTTAAAAATACAAGAAAATCAACCAGTATCCAATTCTTCTAAGATTAATTTCAAATTATTATAGAAATTACAAACCAATATAACCTATGTAAAAAATGTATATGAAGGATATTGAATACTGATAATTTTGTACATCCCATTCTCTTTATTCCCTGTCATATTATACAATTTTGCATTGTTTCAATCGGTTTCTTTCTGTGTAAGAATGAGCTGGAACAGAAGTTTTTGCCCCTGGTGCCTTTGCTGCCTGGTGTAACTTTCGCTGCGGATACATATGTATTAGCAGGCTTATATACACACTCGATCACGATTACTTTTCGGCTGCTCTTCCGACATTAACCCAAATCACACAAATGACTTGAGAAAACCGCACACAAAGTGCCAAAGTGATTTGGGGCTAACCTTTTGGCCATTGTGTTCGCCGCGTCTCTGTCTCTGGCTCGGAGATTCCCTGCCTAAACTGTCTTTAGCCCAGCATTGAGCCGTCGCTCATCGCTCAAGAGCTCTGGCAATTTGTCAACGCGACCGCCGCATAATGATCATTCATTTGGATGCCAGATAAGAGCAGACGGGCTAAATATAGGCACTTGCCGCAGATCTCGACGACGAGGAGCTGCAGGAGGGGCAGGAGCAGCTGCAGCTGGTCTCCCCGTTCCCTCAGTGGCCCAATGCTGGCTGTGAACTAGTTTTCCCGAGGGCCCTAGACTGGGCAAACCAGTTCTCTGGGTCAACGACTGCCAAAGTAATTGAGTCGGATACCGGAGATCGGAGACCAGGGCCCTGTGCCTTCGATCAATGCAAATAGCGTCAACAGCTGCCAACTTGGCTTGAATTGGCGGGCTTTTTCTCTCCTGTTCCTGTTGCTGCCAACAATGTTGCGCAACATGTGCAGCACGCTGGCCGCCGCACTTTCCATTTTGTTCTCCCGTCTTAATGGCTTCATAGACTTTGTAGACCTGTGCCAAATTGAAACTTGCCACAATTGCTTTGCCAATTTTACGCAATTCGCTGCAGTCAACAATAAATTTGTGCTGGTGCCGGTGGAGAAAAAGGAGGGCCAAAAAGAAATGCAGGTCGCCCGCCGGTGAGGAAAAGCCGCACAATAAATTTGCCAACCAGACCCACAGGCTCCCAGGCCGCGGTTTACACTGGAAAATAAATGGGGATGGCTCTTAGCAATGAGGTGTAAGATCAAAGTAAGATAATCGTTATTTGATTAACTAAAAATTATCAAGAAAATTTGTGCTATTTATTTCTGCTTCTTAATTTGAATGCCTAATCAAAGTAAAGTTCAGGTTTTAAGTTAAATATGGGGCGATCTATCCTTGCCATCTGGCAACACTACATTTTGGACACACTTTAACCCAAACGCCGATTGGTCACACTAACGCTACGAAAGCTTTGCTACAAGAAAGTACACATTTGATCTCTGCAAACATACCAAGCTCAAATATTGAGTTAAATTTAAAATAAACGTTTCTTAACCCAATGCCAAGCATTTGATTCAAAATTACTATAAATATTTATCTCTATTGAGCTTAATATATTGTTACAAAAATCTCTCCTGTCTGAACTTGGCTTTGTACAAATCAAGCACTTATATTAATTCTATGCAATTAAATTGTTAAATCAACTTTTGAATTATAATATGGGATGGATGCATTTTTTGCGGTATGCTGTGTTTGGGCACTGTTTCGTCTGGCTTTCCGCTTGTGGAACCCGAACCCGAAGTTGGGAACTGGTAATTTGAGTTTGAATGCGCCTGATTTGACGGCGGGCCACACTCTGCAATCGGGGTCTCCAGCTGGGACACGTTGCACGTGCATGCCCGGGGATTTGGCTTTGGATTTGGACCTGTGTTTGAATTTGGATTTGGATTTTGACTCGCATTTCAGACCAGCAAGTCCCACTACAATTCCCAACTGCCGTACCGCCACGCACTCTTGCATTTGCAGCTCAAAAATTCAAATGTCAGGCGATTTTTTCGGGCTTTACTTCCCATTGAAATCGCAATCTGCGCAATTAATTTGCCGGCAAACCGCAGAAACCGCTTGGCACATGGCACTCGCCCAGCTATTGACACATCAGCGGGTCCCAGTCGCAGTCCCAATCCCTCCCAGCTCCCTCGTTCCTGCTGGTGAACTAGAAATGGAATTGGAAAATGTTAAATCGGGATGTGGCTGGCGAAAAGAAAGAATTCACTGGTTAAAACAACAAAAGGGCGGACAGCATTGTTTTGATAAAACGCCCGCATGAACTCGCATTTCCAGTTCGGTTCAGCCCGGCCACGCCCCCGTTCAGACACTCGGATATATGTGCATGGGAGGGAGTGTACTATATGGCTGACTATGGCTGACTACATATATCCGCATGTATCCGCACAGACAATGCACAGTTATCCTTTGATATGGCAAACAGCAAACTGCCATGAAATGGTGCGTGTTCATTTCCACGACCTCAGAGGAAAGCCTCGAATGCGCTACGAAAAATTGTGTTGGCAGGGAAAGCTTTTGTTTGAAGATGGATTTAGGATTTGGGGGTAAAAGGATTGCCATTCGAACTGTACTGTCACTGGAAATGATTCTAGATGTCGTATTCTTTGAGGGACTACAACCATAGATTGATTTATATTAGTTATTTATATAACAACAATATTATATAAAAATCATAAATGCACAGAGAGAATTTTCAAAAAATGACCAAGTCTATTTGTTCTTACTTTGAGATTATTCTTACTCAGATCGAGTACAACTTATCTACTAACATAAATACTAATAATGAAATGTTTATTAGGTTTTTGAGCACTTTTATGCTCAAGGTTGGCAATCTCAACCATAAGCGTGGTTAGAAAATTTTTATTTACTAAGGACTAAACTAAATATTTAAACTAAACATGTTTGCAGATATTAAATGTGTATTTTTTTGTTAGAATGTATCCAAAAGGTAGTGTTTCAAATGTTGAAGTTGGACAAAATCACAAAATTTTTATTAATGTCAAAAATACAGTCAAAATTCCCTAACGACTTAATTTAAAGTCTTCTTTTATACAGAGCTCAATTCTTACCAAAAGTTAATAGAAATTCTTGGTTTAATGAAGACTGAAACTACACAGAGAGAATTTTTAGGAAAATGGACTCAAAATGAGAAAATATGTACTCAAATAATTACCAAGCCTATTTTTTCTTAATTTAAGATGATTTTTACTTAGTTTAAGTACAATTTGTAAAAATAAATTCTCATATTGAGAATTTGATTGCGTTTCTGAGAACTATATGCTTTTGAAGCATGTCATTGATCGTAGGGACCACAGTAAATGGATTACAGGGCGGACTCCGGCCTGGATAGGATAACAATGTCAGAAAATGGCAAAATGACAACGGCGACAGCCCTGCGGGCCTGACAACAACAACAACAACATCGATAAACAAAAAAAAAAGCAGTAACAAAAGCAACGCGACTCTGTCGATTTGTTTGTGTAAATGCTGTGAAGCGTATATTTTTCATTTTGACGTTTGCAAAAACCATTCCCACTCCCATGGCCCACTCCTGTCGCCATCCAAATAAAAAACGCATGAAAAACAAACTAAAATTGACAGCTTGTCCGTCGGCAAATAGGAAGTGCAAAACCGCATAAATCCAGCGAGTCACAAAAGGAATACGAGGAATATGATTTCCATGCGGTTTTATATTACATTAACAATATGATTCGGCTTTGCGGCGAGGGATTAACACTTTTTTGCCCATTTCACCCATTTCCCCCATTCAGCAGCATTCCTTGGCTTAGCCAACCTTTAACCCGCACTTGAATTAAATTTTAAAATTTTAATTAACTTTTGATTAGTCAAGCCCGCTCTCCAAGTCACGTTTTTCACCCATTCTTTTCTTTTCCGCCCTCCGCAGGCCCATCAGCCGGACTCCGCTGACGCAGATCTCGTATCTGCAGAAGATCCCCACGCTGCCGCGCCACTTCTCGCCCAGTGGGCAGCACCTGAACCTAGGCCTGCCCAGCAGCTCCTCCGCCAGCGCCCTGTTCGCGGCCCAGAGTGCCGCCGGCCTGCTGCCCACCTCGCCACTGCCGCTCCAGCGCCACCAGCAGTTCTTGCCCCCGCACCACCAGCAGCTGCCGGGAGCGGGCGCAGGCGGAGGCCTTCCAGGAGGGCCACCCCAGTACTCGCCCGGTGCCCCCAAGTACTCCAATGCCCAGCTCCCGCCTTCGTCGCACCACCACCAACACCAGCTGTCGCCCGCTCTGTCGACTCCCTCGCCACCTTCACTGCTCCACCATCCCGGCGTGGGAACGTCGTCCGCCTCCGCGCACGCTCCCTTCCTGGCCGGACCGCACATGGACATGCAGCGGCAGTCGCACTCGGACGACGACAGCGGCTGCGCCCTGGAGGAGTACACCTGGGTGCCACCTGGACTGCGGCCTGACCAGGTGAGTCTTTTGCTTAGAGTATTATGGAACTGGAATTGGAGTATGATTCTTTTATGATTCCACTCCATTCCCTTGTCAAGTATTTCGAAAGTTATAGTTTTTATATTTACCAAAAAAATCAAAAATCCTTTCAAAGTCCGACTGGAAGAATTCAGAGTGGAATTCTATGTGTAACAGGGATGCATGTCAAAGTCTTGTGGCTTCTAGTGAGCGAGAGATTCGGGTACCTAATGAGCGGTCAAAAGAAAATTCATGAAGAGCAGAGCCTTAAAAAGCCCCCTTAAAAAAAAGCGAATGAGACTTTTCCGTAGGTAGGCCTGCTTCCAGTTCCATATGAAAAATGTACATATTTTAGGACATAAAGTCCCACTTGGTTAAGAACTCATCTTAACGACACATAAAACAAAAGAGGAGCAAATCCGTTTGAAGAATCATAATTTTGAAAAATATATCCATCAGGACATTATATTTTGTTATATAAAGAAATGTTAACATTCGTAGGCAACTAATGAGTATTTTAATCGATATTCTACTATATCCGTCAATAACATATCTAAATTTTCACAGATAGTAATTCAATTTAATTAAAATTTTTACAACAAAATCCTGATATTCAAGACCGCCTTCAGCGCAGACAAGTTAAAACGAAGATTAGTTGAATGTTATTGTTTAAATTTTTTTTTCATTAATTTAAACATATTTCTCATTAGTAAATGCAACTTGTATGAGTGAATTTTTGATTTGGTAATAAAGAACTTTACGTCGAGAACCTGGCAGCCAAGACGAAGCCACTCACGGTGCCATCGCCAAGGAGTCCAAGGAGTCCAGCGAGCAGATTGCAGATCGCGAAGCTCGAAAGGCGGAACGCTCAGCGCCAAGGGCAGGCCCGTGCTGGCAGGCGAGATTTGTGGGCTGGCGATAAGCGGGATACTTGAGTTATTGTGCGTTATTTTGTCACTCGGAGCGAGCTGTAAATAAATACACGCGACGAGGCCATAAATCAGCGACTGGTGGCCAGAGATGCAGCGGCTGCACTCGACTGGACCGGCTCTGCTATTGGAGCGTGTCAATTAGGCGAAGGTCTAGTCCGGCTGTCGGACCACGAATTAGATAGTGCTAATGAAAGAAGGCTCCGTGCGGCTGGAGTGGAGTGGCCGGCAGTGGCCATTCCTCAATTCCTATTTGACTTTAATGGCCAATTCAATTGTGGCCGAGAGGCGCTATGTCTGCGCTTTTTTCAATTATTTGCCCCGGTCGGAAAACGAAACGAAACGAGCTCGTAAATTATTCGCGTAAAATATGCGACAATGCCAAATAAATCTTTCACAATCTGCCCCGGCAGAAGCGCCCAGCTACCAGTTTCGGATTTTGGAATTTTTTTCGAGACCTCTGCCGTTTTGCGATCAACTCTTTGACTTCCGTTAAGGCCGTAGCAGTGGAAACCGACCCATCGGGATGGCCTATCAGATGTCTAGCATTGCATTTCTTCGTCTCGTTTCTTTTTTCGCCGGGTGACTTTACAAACAGAATTGAAAATTTATTTACAGCCATGTGGCAGCAATTTACGTTGATGCGGCATAAGCCATGTGTCAGTCAGTCGCCGCGAGAGCTGGCATTTCCCATTTCCATTTCCCAGTTCCATGGCCATGGCCATGTCCAAGTCCATTGCCTCTGCGGCGTGGCCAATAAAGTTGGCTTGGCACGTTGTGCACCTTTCAACCTGGCTCGGATGGAGGATCAGAATCAGAATGGGAATCAGCGTAATAAAATCAAAAATCTCTGCCCGCTGTGCCGCTCTTAACCCTTTGTCCGCCTCCTCCTCAACGCTTTAACTGTACTTAGGCATTCCGCAGGTACTTACCACTCGAATCTCTGTTCTCTGCTCCGCTCTCCCGCAGGTTCGCCTGTATTTCTCTCAAATACCCGACGACAAAGTGCCATACGTCAACAGCCCGGGGGAGCAGTATCGTGTGCGACAATTGCTGCATCAACTTCCGCCGCATGATAACGAGGTGAGTACGAATACCCCAATCCCTGGCAGCCTGCCCCTGACCCAGGTCCCCCGGGATCGTGGGCCGTCAATTTTGCGGCATTTATCCCAACCAACCTGGAGGAGCCGCCTTATCGTGATTGAAGCCAACTCGAATTACGGGCTATGACATTTCAAAGTCAAATTGTGCGACGATTTTTCCCACACCTTCCTGTTCCCCTATCTATCCGAATATATGTAAACACATATGTGAGTAAAGTAACCCCTTTGACCATGCCTGCTCTGGAAACCTTTAATTAATCGGGGAAACAAGTGCAGCCAGACTGAGTTCGGTATTTGGAGCAGACGCTGACCACAAAAAACTATCCAAACAAAAACAGGGAATGCTGAGCGGATTCCCAGATATCAGTTACGTGGGCTGGGGACAGTGATGGGAAGGTACAATTTTGGTTTACATAGGAAAGATAAAAGGACAAAAAACCTTATAAGAGCTGTTAATTATATCAAAATATGTAAAGATCCCATAAAGTTCTCTAAGATATCTCTAAGAATATTTGGTGCAAAAATATCCTCTGATTTATATTTGTCTTAAAAGGTACAACTTTGACTCCTCTTAGAATTTGTTTTTTTTTTTGTGTTAATCCTAGAGATTTTGTTGACCCTATTGATTGTAATTAACCAACACAGAGAAAATTATGGCATCCTGAAATTGAGAAACCGCGTTCTTAAATAAGCGCTCCTCTCATTTTGAGTACGGATTTTTTTAATTCGAAATTTAAGTATTTCTAAATTACTTTGAGAACATAAAAACTCTAAACGAATACAAAAGTACTCACACCAAATATTCTTGAATTAAAATGGTTTTATCCTTAAAATGAGTTTGTCTGTAGTCAAATTTTTAGAGAAAAAGTGTGCACCGAGCTAGGACTACCCAGATAGAATAGACACCATCACTGTTCCGTGGACTGGGGTTGGAGATCTCTGGTCTGGCTAACGATGACTAGAGCAGTCATTGAAGGCCGGCCCGAAATCAGGAAAAAGAAAACCGAAAAATAAGTGGAGGCAGCCGAAAAAATTTGCATACAACACACAAACGAGACGCTGACCGAAGACCGAGGACCGAAGACCGAGAGTCGTAGACCGCAGACCACAGAGCGCTCTGGAGGAGATGGGCAGATGCAGATGGAGATGGAGATGGAGATGCAGATGGAGTGGACAGCAGGAGGCTGGAGGCGAAGCGTTGATGGGCACCCCGTCTACTGGCTACTGGCTACCGTTTTGCCTTTTGCGGCTTGCCAGGGAACTGGGGATTGGTGGGATGTGGGCCTGTCCGCAGCCGAGACAAACCATCTCCGCCCGCTGTCCCTGTCCAGGTTCTTGGAAAGATCACTTCAGCGCGGTTCGGCCCACGGAGCCCCACTTGAACATATGATTTTCCTGCCGCCTGCCGCCTGCCGCACTTTTCTAACTCTGAAAACTCGCTGTCATTGCAGGTTCGTTACTGTCACTCACTGACGGATGAGGAGCGCAAGGAGCTGCGGCTCTTCTCCACGCAGCGCAAGCGCGATGCCCTGGGCCGCGGCAACGTGCGGCAGCTGATGAGCGCCCGACCCTGCGACGGAGTAAGTATAGCCACCGACTCCTGCCACTAGCTCCTCTGCTAATCCCGTGACACCTTGCACCTTGCTCTTTGCAGTGCGACGAACTGATTTCCACGGGCGACATCGCCGTCTTCGCCACGCGACTTGGCCCCAATGCCAGCTGGCATCCGGCCTGCTTCGCCTGCTGCGTCTGCCGCGAGCTGCTCGTGGACCTCATCTACTTCCACCGGGATGGACGCATGTATTGTGGACGCCACCACGCCGAGACCCTCAAGCCCCGTTGTTCAGCCTGCGATGAGGTGAGTGTCCCTCCGCCGCGGCGGTCAAATGAAGTTTCCAAAACCAAATATTTACTAGGGAGAGTCTACGTTTTACGTAAATTAGTCAACATTGAATGCAGTAACATCTTTTGAATACATAGAAAATTCGAGTTCTTCGAACCACATATCCAACGTGCACCCGAGTGCTTAGATTTATATCCATACACAGAAAAAATCCCCTGAAAACCCCAAACCCATCTTAGAGGCGGTTTTTAATTAAATTAAAGTTTGGTTGAGCTTACATCTTGTTCATAATTTTTTTTAGGCTTACATATTCTTATTCAATCCTTAAAGTAGTAAATAAATCATATTAAAGGCATACTCACACTTCTAGAACTCCAATTGCATCAATCAAGATTCGGACTCGTGAATCAAAATTTGTAGACCGTCCGCTTGACAATCGGTCTCCGAAGTATCGAGAACTTGGGCATTCCGTTATGGAATCACGTTTGGCTCACAGCATACGAAATCACGAGTTTGGATAAAGCTAGTAAAGTTTTTCTATAATTTGTTCGTTGATAATGCTAAAATCAATGCTTAATTCAACTATAGAATGCTAAATTTTCCAAGTGATGATCGTAGGCGACAGGTTATTTATCTGAATTTGACAAGAATTATATAATCTTTATCCCTAAACACTATTATAGTTGATTTTGAAAGGCTAATTTGTAGGAGTGAACTGTAGCTGAGTTATCACTCACTTCCAGGCTACATATTTTGGAGTTCGAATTGTCTTACACTTACGTTAGGGTAACGATAATCGTTCAATGGAAGATCAATGAATTAATGATATTTTGTAAACATGTTCCTGTTTAATAACATTATCATTATAAGAGTATTATCATTAAATAGTTAAATAAACTAACTTGCCAAATTTGTCTGTTGCCCCGCAGATCATCCTGGCCGACGAGTGCACGGAGGCGGAGGGCAGGGCGTGGCACATGAACCACTTTGCCTGCCACGAGTGCGACAAGCAGCTGGGCGGGCAGCGGTACATCATGCGGGAGGGCAAGCCCTACTGTCTGCACTGCTTCGACGCGATGTTCGCCGAGTACTGCGACTACTGCGGCGAGGCTATCGGCGTGGACCAGGGCCAGATGAGCCACGACGGGCAGCACTGGCACGCGACGGACGAGTGCTTCTCGTGCAACACGTGCCGCTGCTCGCTGCTGGGCCGCGCCTTCCTGCCGCGCCGCGGGGCCATCTACTGCTCCATAGCCTGCAGCAAGGGCGAGCCGCCAACGCCGTCGGACAGCTCCGGGACCGGCATGTACACCACGCCCACGCCGCCCACACAGCGAGTGCGCACCCATCCGCAGGTGCCGTTGCCCGCGCGCATCCCCAGTAGCCACGCCTCCAGCTCGCCGCCCATGTCGCCGCAGCAGCAGCAGCAGCACCAAGCGAGCTTCAACCAGGCGATGTACCAGCTGCAGAGCCAGCAGCTCGAGGCGGCCGGGGGCGGCAGCCTGATGGGCCTGGGCGGCGAGCTGTCCCTGCTGGAGCAGCCCAAGAGCTACGCCACCTCGGACTCAGATGCGGGCGTGGTCAAGGACCTGGAGCTGGAGCAGGGATCTGGCCACGCGGTCGGCGGCGACCTCACCGACTTCTCGGGGGGCCGCGCCTCTAGCACCTCGCAGAACCTGTCGCCCCTGAACTCGCCGGGCGACTTCCAGCCGCATCTCCTGCCCAAGCCCATGGTGCTGCAGAGGGACGGGGTGTACAACTTCAACGAGATGTCCTCGAACCTGGACGCCGCCTGGCCGGCAAAGCCCAGCCTGGGCGCCACCAACAGCTACCAGCTGCAGCGCCAGCTGCTGGAGAACCCGCACACCGCCAGCCTGCCGGAGCTGGCGGGGAACCTGCAGCATCTCTCGCAGCTTCACTCCTCCGCACAGCAGTTCCAGCAGTACCCGCAGCACGAGTACGCGGATATCCTGCACCCGCCTCCGCCGCCGCCGGGAGCAGAGCTGCCCGAGCTGCCCACTCCCAACCTGAGCGTGGCCTCCACGGCTCTGCCGCCAGAGCTCATGGGCTCGCCCACTCACTCGGCGGGCGAGAGGTCCCTGAACACGCCCCTGTCCACCCAGTCGGCCACGCAGGCGCTCACGCATCCCGTCTCCATACTGAGCGGAGCCTCCTCCTCCTCGCCCATGAGCGGGGAGCCGGCCAAGAAGAAGGGCGTGCGCTTCGAGGGCATCCCGGACACGTTGCCCCGTTCGCGAAGCTACTCGGGCAACGGAGCCGGCACAAGTGGGGGCGGTGAGCGGGAGCGAGAGAGGGACAGGGAGAGGGATCGGGATAGGGACAGGGAGAGTGGAGGTCGCCATGGTAACGGTCACTCTTCCCGCAGGCGAAGGCGTCGCAAGTCCTCCTCCACCGCCGGGCACCATCGCAGCGGCAGTGGCCACCGGTCGCACTCCACTACGCGTGCGGACACCTACGCGCCTGCGCAACCGCTCTCCGCCTCCTACCAAGGCCCGCCCTCCGTCCTGCAGGGCGCTGGCATGGTCCACGAGGGCGAGGCCCACAAGTCCCCCAATCGGCAGCCAAAGGAAAGGGAGCGGGAGAGGGAGCGCGAGGAGTCCGAGGAGTCCGACGTGTGCTCCACCTGCTCCTCGAGCTCCTCCAACTCCGAGGACTACATGATGATGTACCAGCTGCCGCAGAGGCGCCACTACGGCGGCGTGCGCGTCAGCTACGTGCCCAACGATGCGCTGGCCTACGATCGGAAGAGGAAGCCCAGCGAGATGGGCGGCGACAAGGACAAGAACTGCATCATCTCGTGATGCAGTCGGAGCAGCCGAAGAAGCCGGAGGGCGCTCTAATCAGAGCAGAGCCCAGATGCATTTAGAGAAACATAACCAGATCCCAGATCCCAGATGGAGGAGTTATTAATGAGGCGCCCTGGGCAACTCCATCTCGTGGCTAACGAAGTGGCCCAGAATGCTGGCGGGGATCATCAATTCTTCGCAACGGAGGCAACTGCCACACGACAAAGCAAAATAAAGTTCAACTTAGGATACACTCACCAACATACATATGCAACTCCGGAGGAGGAGAAACCCTACAGAAACCCTACAATAAGAGCCAACACTGTTCCAAATACACATCCCTAGTTAAGCCCCCGAAGATTCAGCCTATATATATTTTTATACTTACGCGTAGGATAGGAGATAACCCTATTTATACCTTATATAATACATATTATATTTATTGCATCAACTAGGATTACAATACCCTAAGCTTACACCTAGACAAAAAGTAGACGGGCGTAGAGTTCCTCGCAACGCTGACGCTATCGGGCTAATGAAACCTACAATAACTATAGCTTAAGACGATCTGTATGACATTCACGAGAATAAAGAGTTCAAAGCAAGTGGATGCTACCACTACTGGCAATACTTAAGTGGCCTAAAGCACTTTATTATATTAGTACGAAAAATTTACAAGTTCTAAGCATAAACAAATATCTGAATACTCGCTCCACAGGTACTATGTAGGCATAACGTACATACATTTGAATTGCAATATGCAAGCCATTTTTCAGCTTGCAACGAAAATCGCGCTCTCTCCGCTCCCACAAATTTGAGAGTGGTAGGAATTTAAATCTCTGTAATTTTTTAATGGCTTTTATTTGCAGGAACAGAATTCTAACCCATAGAAAATTAAAGTGAAGGGAAGCTTTAACTGGCCATAGTACTACTATTTATTTTTCTTCAAAATACTGACAATTATTTCCAATTCCTGAATTAGCTAGCGAAGTTTGTCCAGCCCGATGGAATCCCTGATTTGGCGACTCTTCGGCAGAGATGGCTTCGATGGCTCCGCCGCCGTATCTACAGTATAATTATGCATCAGATAATGAATACAAATTACGCGCATGTCGAGCATTTGCATGCTGGCCTTCCACCGACGGCAGCCACATGGAAATTAAAATCGAAAATAAGGCAGGCAGGTCTGCTGCCTGCTAATAAGTTGATGGCAAATTATGGCAGACCGGCTCCACGGAACAGAGCGGAGCGGGTTGAGCAATAGGGCCGGCCGGCTACTGGGGCCGGAGTAAGTTGGCGGGGCGAGTTTGCAGTGGCAGCCACAGTGGAAGTAAGAGCAATCACATGCATGCAACGCTTGCTGCAGGGCGTAATTAGCAAATAATGCCGGCCACTCCACAAGGGGACACTGGCGGTGGGTCCCATGTTCCTGCTTACTTTGTTAGAATCAACAACTCGCGCCCCAGCCGTCAGTTCAACAATGTTTGCCCACATTCCACTAGTGGCTGATGCACAGGGAAAAATGCACAGCATAATTGGTCATAAAATTAAAATAAAGCTGGAAAAATGCAGCACCTAATAAAACTAAGCGAAGGAAATTGGGGAAGGTTTCCGAAGAATATTTATTTATCCAGCTCAAATATTGGTTGCAACAATCCGAGCATTGGGTGCTGCCAAATTAAGCAACTAAATACTTTTATTGCATGTATTTATTATGATCATTTTATTATTATATTATTTATGATTACTTTATTTGTTTATTTTAAACGATTTTATTAATTAAAGAACACCCAAAGTGATTTTAATAATATTGAGGCATTATGATTACAAATTAAAGAAAAATCGAGGAATCGTTTAAATATGATGCCAAGTAAGTATGGCCTAATCATAAGACTGCGTGAAAGGACAGCGTTCCTGTTATTTTCCTTTTAATAATACAATCCGCAATTAAGGATTTATCTAAATTCTAAAATCAAAAAACCATACACTCGGAATAGACCCTGCACCGAATAGACTGCACCAAAATTATTATTTTTGACCTAATTATCAATTTCCGTTAAGTTTGTTCAATTTCTGTTTTAATTTAAGTTTATACATTTTTAATGAATGGCTCTATCATTTTATTACCCTTTTAAGGGTATAAAAATGTTATGATCCTTTTAACAAACTGTCTCGATTTAAAAGTAATTCATCAAACCTGTTCTTGTACCACGCACTAGAATTGGCTTTAAAGCATTTAAAGTGGCTTTTGTATTATGTTTATTCATTAGGGCCATTTGAAGAAGTATTTAATATTATATTGCACACATTTTTGATTGAATATAAAAGTTGAATTGAATTTATTTAAGAGATTTATTTATATTAAACTAATTTTCAATTGGATTTAAAATCTTTAGCAATTGTTGAACATCTGAACTGTGGAAAATTGATATAAAAGCTGCCACCTCAGCTGTTTTTCTGTTCAAAAACAATTGCTTTAAAATCCTTTTATAAAATGCATAGATATCTTTATTTCTGTATTTTAACTACTAACATGCCCAGTTAATTTATGTATACAAAAAAATGGTAGTAACCAAGATAATTGTATCATGGTAGTGAATTTGTTAGTCGTCATAGATTCTCTCAATATTTATAGACTATACGAAATGCATTGTATTGTATGTAAGAAAGAGAAATATGTATACTGAGACGGTGTCCATCTTTTCTCCGGTCGTTCTCCCATCAGTTTATATCAGTGCTCCAGAGACTTCAGATGCTGAATATAAATACATTTCCAATTTAAAGCGCTCCTGAGTTCGAAAAAGGTTTAGATGTCGGTGTTAAACTTATTCACTGTGTGCGGCCGGGCCTGAGCAAAATCATTGGCAGCTGTGTAATTTGTGGCAATGCCCCCGACCATGTCCAGTTTGTCGCCGGGCACGGCTAATGGCCACTTAATAACGCCCAACCCCGAAGTCCTCACATCCTCATCTTGCGGAGCTCCGGTGCCACCTGCATGCTGCGGGACTGGCGATGCGACCGAGCGATAAGCGGCCAAAATTGTCTGCGTCTGGCATTGATAAGCCAAATGACTTCGGCGTTAACGCACAGACCTACAGATACAGAAAATACTTGGGAGTGGGGCTGGTCGGGGGACACCAGCATGCTCCGGGAGGAATCGGGATGCCGGACACCAGCCGAAGGGCAAGGACTCCCAGGGCACGCAACTTTTGCAATTGTAATTTCGCAAAGTTTCTCCCGACGCCCGAAAAGCAGGGCGGGGAGCAAAAATGCATTTGCCAGATAGATTTTTGTTGTTAGATGCCATTTTTCGTTATAATCTAGCGACAGGCAACAGACAATGGGCGAGCTTTCACTGGTTTCCCTGCTCTGCCTGCTTTCCCTGTTTTCCCGGCTTTTCCCAGCTTTCACTCGATGCGTGCGCCTTTGTGTTTTATTGCATGTCATTTCCGCTGCCGTTTCCTCCGGCCGCTAGCATACTTCTGATGATTGGTCTGCTCCTGTCTGGCGGGCATCCTGCCACATCCACTGGCAGTACCACTGCCTCCGGCATCCGAATGCAGTGCAGCCATTACGTTTATCCTGGCACACACTCCCCCGGACAGTCGTACACTTGTACATCAGATATGGCAGAATTTATATTCGCATTTCCGACGCTCATTTTTATCATGACCGAAAAAGCGAACGCCACACACTCCGCCAACGCCAACAAATTGTAATGTGCAGCTGGCGTGCTTATGTCCCGGGCTTCCTCCACTGTCAGGGCCTGGGTCCGGAGTGTTATGGGCGGACAAACAGCCAAGTGTTTTATTGTGGTCGTGACTGCACGGGACAATCTGCTCCTGGCATTTGGTTGTGCGCTTTTCCAGGCGATTGTTTTCCTCATTTTCAACGCGCTCTGCCCTGATTTACTTCGAAATTGCATTGAAATTTTTTGCCTTGGCTAAGTGAGCTTTAAATCAAACAAATTTGGTCTGGAAACGTTGCTCTTCTACCTTTCCACCTTGAATTTTGTATACTTGCGAAGTCTAATCCAAAACTTATAGATTTGCCAAAAATTTGCTGAAATGCAAGAATATATTCTCTAGGCTAGTTGAAAAACAACCTAATTCGAGCAATTATAAGCAATTATCTTCAGAGATTTGATTATATATTTCGATCGTTATTTTTTACTGCCATGTCCAATAAATTGTTTTACTTAAGTACAGTTTCTCCTTAAATGATTTACATTTCTAGGCTAGAAAAATTTGGTTTTCTAGAGCTTTTTTTTTCCACGAACATTCCTTCTCAACAATTCATAAATTTGTAAACCCGAACATAAGAAAACCAAAATCAGCTGGGACAATAAACAAAGCAACCATAGCCAATTTTGTACTGAACAGTACTCTGTTATTCTTTCTAGTCGAGATTACTTATAGGCGATTTGCGTTTACGACAAGTTTATCTAGTCTTTACATTTATCGGTGGGATATCTGGAACTTTAACAGTGAGCAGAGAAACCGGCCCTTCCTCGCTAGAAATTTTGGTTTTTAGACTAATAACAGTCACCTCTTCTCTGTCCTTATACTCAAATACAACAATGTTCTACGACAGCTATTGAATATTGGTGTAGCTATTAAGCTACATATAGGGGTCTGATTGCTGGGGTTTCAAGGTATTTAATATTCCCTTTTCATGGTTACTCATATCACCACCCCTAGCATGGGTACCTTTGCATGTAACTTCCCTTTCCCTATTACTAGTTCACGTTAAACAAAATGGTGGCGATTGACCCTATAGGCGGACATTTAACACAAAAATTTTAAATTAGTTAATAGCTAATTAAAAACGATTCTACTAATGTACACTTATAAATTTGGGAACAGTCGTAAAACAAAACACAATTTAATCAAGGCTTTAATAAACGCTCTCCAGTTATTGTCCAAATGTTTTAAAGATAGTGCATAAATTATACGTTTCAAAAAGGTGTATCTTACCGGTAAAAATCGCAAAACTTCATCTTCATTGAACAGAAACAGGTGCCGAAAACACAGTATTGATTCAAGAAATTATAAGCTTGCAAGTTGGTAAAAATGTTTCCATCCAATGTTTGAATATATTATATTCAAGCACTTCATTAATATTTTATCTATTTAATTATTACTATACTTTACCCAAAATGGGATTAGTTTAAAGAGCAATTGACAGTAAAATTTACTGTGTCTGATGCAAAGCTAAATTCTCGGCCAGCATCCAAAGTCAATTTGGCAGAATTCGGTTATGAAAATGTTATTAACTCCTGCAGGACGAAGTGAAAAAGTGTGTAATTTATGTGGCACTGTCGGGCTGATTATTGCAGCAATTTCCCGCATTTGCCAGCAGCCAACCTCCCACTATCGACGGGAACGGGACTAATGGCGCAGCTTTCAGCAATTGTTTACTGGCCCATTAATTAATACAAATATAAATTGGCAATATGAGTGCGTGCGACTCACACTCGGTTCGAAAAGCAGCGGCGGCCGAAACAATGAATCAAGCGTAGGCCCGATTCCTGCCGGCCTTGTCCGTCCGGGACCCGGAGTCCGCTGGGCTTGGTCGGGGCGAGCGCATAAATAACCACGAAATGGCCGGACAAAAACAGAAATGAAAAAAAAATAACGTGGATACACATACACATTCATGCCCTCCGCCTAGAACGTTTAATTAATTTTTAGCGTGTTCCGCAGACCCCGAAACACAGGCAGCAAAAAAAAAAAAGAAAACAATTATTAATATTCGCCAGCCCGAGCTCACGCACCCGCACCCGCCTCCAGCTTCGACTCACACTCCACCGGTCACGTCCACACTCCCCGTTCGGAACCATTAAAAGGGATACATCATCATAACTAATAATAATCATGTGCCGGACGCACTGGCTCCCCTCGACTTAAAGAGATAGCGGAAGTCGTGGGAGGACTGTAAGTAAGCCCAGCTCGAATTAAATTAAGCATTATTGATGGCGGGACACATGTCCTGGTGCTGCTCCTGCTCTCCGTGCAACTGTTACCGTCTGGTATTTATCGCGTCGTATCCTCTGCAGTTAGCAAGTCCAACAAGTCAGACCGGAACAGGCCAGTCATAAAGAGGCGGGCCAGCACAGTGGGATAAGGACGTGAAAATCTGCCCGAAGCACTAAAGCAGAGCTGCTCACACAGTGCTCCAGGGACCCCAGACATTTGGTTTTTACTAACTCACCAACGCTATGTGTGTGAAAAAAGCACAGTTGAAACAATTTAAGTTCAAGCATCTATTTGCATCTTTTGGATCATTCTACCAAAAACATTAAAACATCACGTATCAAACAAAAAGTAACGCCAAATATAGGCACTTTCTTGACCTGCATTCTATTTTTAGAGTTTTAGGCTCTTATCTTTGTGCTAGCGAGAGGAGCGAAACTTTGTCCCTTGGCAAAAAATTGGTTGCATATTGCAATTTAAATGTATGGCCGTTCGCCATCTTAGTGAATATATTGGTCTTTAACTCGACTGTGCTCTGTTACGCAGAGCAGAAAATTTCTTCATTTAATCTATTACTTCTGTAACCAAGCTTTTTTGTGATTAATACTTGATACTTAATTGATTCAGGCAGCTTCTAGCTCACTGAACCACTGTAGAGTGGCTTTCGTGCTCGGCATACCGATATGATTTTGCCCGTATCATTAGCCGGACTGTCTTGGTCTTTGTCTAATGTGCAAATCTAATTAAAGCTGCACTGAGCAGCAACTTGAATCGGCCATATGTGACTCGCAGGAGCTAGTGGCTACAGTCGGTGTAGCCACTGTCCCCACAATAAATACCACAAATAATCATAAAACTAATGCCGCAGACGTTCGGAGTTCCCTTCCCAGTCCTGGGCAACTGCTCCCCAAATACGGACCGAAGTCTGTTTGCTACTTTGTTGCGTATTTATTATAGTTATATTTTCCTCTTCGCAACTCCCTGGATTTCATTTGGTCTCGGTCTGACCTCGGCACTTGTATCTGTTTCGCTTTCGGCTGTGGCTGTGGCTTTGGCTTTGGTTTCGCCTGGGTTAGCCTCATATTTCATTATGAATTTATGATTCGGCGGGGCTTGTAATGTGTTTATTGCCCAAGCTTGAGCTGATTTCAGAAATGTTTGCCAGACTTTTTAAGTTTAAGTTGAACTGGGCTTTGATTATTTACTATAACATCTTACATTATTGAAAAATCCATACTTTTAGTAGCAATTAAAGGATGAACGCTTCAAGGCTTACCTTTAACTCCATTTTAGCCAGAATTACCATGAATCACAAACACATGCTTCAAATATCGACGGCGAATGTTTCGACAGCTTTTGCGATAGAAGGAAGACAAAAAGAATGGCGCCGAGTGGAACTTTTAATTAAGTCGGGACTTCCGCTTCCGACTCGCTGCCTCTGCGGGCTAAGTAGCTCGACACAACAATCTAAATAATTAAAATATGCAAATGCCGCCTAATCGGGCCGGGCGACACGTACACGCAGACACAACAGTCCGGAACGAAATAGTAGGAGCAATCCGGCCACTGGGAAAGGGGAAGGGGATAGGGACAGTCAGACAACCAGCGATTTGCTTAAATTATTCATGGCAATGCAGCTTGGCTCGGAGGGGATGGGGCTAGGGATGGATAGGCAGGTAGTAAATTAAATAAATGACTCCGCCGAATTGTCGGCGTGAAAGTTTGAGCAACACTTTGCAGCAATTAATGCCCTCGCCCTCGGATGTATGCTACGTTTTATTTTGGGCTTTTACGGGCACCCCGTTCCCCGTTTTTAAGGCAGCTGATCCGCCCGCTAAAATATTCAATTATCGAAGTGGTGCATAGGCTTTGGCAACTTTTATGCCTTTCATCGTTTTGCTTAATTGGTAAAGTTTTATGTGCAGCATTTTTTTAAAGCTCGTCGTTTTATTCGTGTTTTTACAACTTTTCTTGTGGCATCCTTCCGCCGCGGCGCCTCGCAATGTTTGTTTCCGTTTGTTGTTGAACGAAGGGAAAAACATAATTTTTAATTTCGTGTGGCCCAGCGTTTTTATTGGTTTTTAATTTCGTTGTTGCAGACATGGTCCGCTTGTCCGCTTGTGCTCTTTCGGGGAATGTAAACAGCATCCTTAGAAGTTCCTACCAAAAATGAGAGAGAAAGACAGGAAAACGGAGCCCCCGTCCGCCGATTCTCCGGTGGCCCATTGGGCGGACTGTCATAAAGCGTTGGCGTTGCTTTGTGTGCTGCGTCGTCAACGATATCATCATCAGTTTAATCGAAGGACGAGGTCCTTCCCGCTGCGTGCAAATATGCTTTGTCTATAGCATTCGTTTTAATTTTTTCTTCTGTGCTGCTGCCTCTGCTTCGTGTTTCCCCTTGATGCCGCTGTTGTTGTTACTTTTTCATTACTTTGGCTTAAAATTGATATGAAACTTTTTGCTCACACTCGCCGGCGAAGGAGTCCTTGCCATCAATACGCTTCATGTTTATTCTGCCACACACATCCGTCTGTCTGCCTCTGTGTCTGTGTCCTGTCTGGCTCTGCGGCTGCTCATGCGATTGTGGCCAGTGTTTTGGTCCTCGACGTTGCTTTCATGGGTTTTTAATTACGACAAGAATAACAATATCACGTGCTCCGAGCTGGCAGCCGCTCTTTAAGTTCTACTCAGCCTTTCGAGCTGGGTGCCAAAAACAAACCAATCAAAGCGATGAATAAAATCTAAATTCCAAATGGATGTATAAATCAAATTTTATTTGCTCGTTCCTGCCAGGTCTCTGGGGTCGAGGAGCATAATTCGATTGCCGAACCGTTTATCTCTAAACTTTATTATTGCAGGCGGAATTTGGAATCTGGGGGAATTTCGGGGGGAATCCCCAGACATTCCATCAGATTTGACTCATTGCCGGTCTGTCTAAAATATCGCTTAAATATTTGATGTATCATGCATATGCCATGAGCGCACTCCGGAGCACTAGGCGCTAAGCTAAGCCCAAGAAAAAACAACCACTCAATGCTGAAAAAACGAAGAAAAATGCAAAGTAAACATTGCGCATACGCCGTGATGGCCCCTCAGGTGGCAGAGCAACACTTGCTACGCTTTCAGGTGGCAGGGCAAAGCGCTAAACGCTGTTTGCTGTTTGCCGTTCGGATATCGAAAGTTATAAAGCATGAAATCAGTGCCAGCCGCCGTCGTGTCGTGTGTTGATGATAACGAGGAGGCCGGGGATTTGGGGGCGTCGAAGCGAGGCAGAACTTGGCGGCATATTTAAATGTGGCTGCAGGGCAGACACAATGGGCGGGGGCTGATGGGGTTGCCGGCAAGGGATGGCAAGGGATGGCCATGGTGCTCCGTGTTTGCCTTTCGCTCCCTGGCTCCGGCAGACAGTCAGAAATGCCGAAAATGTCTCCGCAGTTCCCAGAGCCGTGTTTGGAATTTTCACCGAAAACAGGAATCTCGCATTTGCAGTGATAATCAAAGGCCCGATCAAGTTCTAGGCCTAGGGCGGCCACTTGAAGACCAACTTGGAGTCTGGGCCAAGTTAATGCCCCCGACAAATGGAGTTTTCCGTCTGCGTCTGTCCTTCTGGTCCGCAGGCTCTGGGTCTTAATTTTCCGCTTGTGGTTTTTTATTTTTGTAATTTTCTACTCTGTGGCTGGCTGCGGGCTGCGGGGAAAGACACTCAGAGAGATAGTTGCTCGCCTGTGTAATTATCTGCTTATGCTTCCCTCTTTGCCCTCATTATTGTTGCCTTTGTGGCCATATAAAGTTGTCGCTGTTTTGACGTTTTCCAGAAAAGCTGCTTAGGCAGCTCCAACTCCAACTCCATCTCGTCCTGGAACGCCGCCAACCTGAGCAAGCGGAAATTGCACAGAAGCGGAAGTAATTGGCAGCGGCATCGGAAGCCCAGGGGGAAGCCCCTCTAATTCGGTCTTGTAATTAGCAAAACTGTAATGACCTCTTTCGGGGCGACTCCAGGCCAAACTCCAGAGCATTCGAAATGCGGTCGAAACTCCTGGGCCACCGAAGTTGGCAATCTGTTTGCGTTGCACTTCAATTACTTGTTTCAATGCCGCAATTACCATTCATTTGGCCAGGCATAATGTGTCCTTGTCAACGCTGGCTGCTCAGTTCCCGATGCTGCGAGTCCTGCAAGATGCCTGCCTCGTTGTTGGCACCTTTGCTTTGGCAATTTACACATGGCAATGGCAATGGCAATAATAAATCAAAAGTGAAAATGCAAATATTTTCCAGGCAGCAGGCAGCAAGCACCAGGCACCAGGCACTAGGCACCAGGCGGCAGCCAGACAAACATCCTGCAGGAAGCTAGACAATGTGGTCGTCCTAGGACGGGAGGTGGTCCCGGAGATTTATTGCAGGTGACTGCCGAATGTAGAATGTAGTGCATCGCTGTGGGGGAGTGTTGTGCCACACAGAGGCATCAATAAATAATTGGAAAATGAATGCTTTGCTTATGAGAGATTTCGCAAATGACCCGACAGACAATGGATGGAATATTTGATGGCCCAGCTGAAGGGGTTGGAGTGCTTAAGTGGTGGTTAGACCGACGACATCCGATGGCTCTTTAGTTGGCTACCGACTTCCGGCACTTTGCTCTAAGCCAGGTTAAATCTACTGCGGACGCAAATTAAACTCCCTGGCTCGACCGCAAAGCGCCCAGCAAAGTTCAACAATTAAAATGAAAATTACCAGCGAAAGCAAACTGTCAATACAACTGTCACTCCTGACAGCCAGTTGACAATGGAAAATGAGCACGGAATACGGAGCCGGAGTCCACATGGACATGGGGAGCAGCCAACGAAGCCACTTGGTGGGCTTTGAAATAAACTCATTACAGCAATTTATGCAAAATGCTCTCGCCGCAATTGGGAATCCATTTAAAATTGAAAATGCCACCGAAAAAGGGCGCCCCCATGTCCGCCTGTTTGCCATGTTGTGGTTGCTCCCCCATCCTTAGCCTCATCCCCTTCCTTTGTGCTTTGTGTTGTGTTTGCTGAGCTGCCTCCATTGATGCATATGAATTCAATTATAAAACAACGCCGCCTTCGAGGGCGTGTTTGCGGGCGGAGCACGGAGCAACCGCGACCACGAACTGTTCTCTAATGAAACAGTTTTTTGCCGGTGCCCGAGCCCAACTTGTTAATTTTATGCAGCAGACAATGAGGACTCACAGGACACGATACTGTCAGGGTGTCTCTGCCTCATTCGGAGTGGCGCATTTACATTTCCGGCGGCATTTGCATATTGCCTGCATAAAAATCAAAGCACCAGCTGGCAGCAGGAGCAAAGGAGCAAAGGAACTATGCACGGAGACAAGTAAATAGCTAAAAGTTTTAAAATTCAAAGACACACTAGAAACATCATATTATAGAGATCAACCAACACTAAATATTAATGTAATTGCAGTGTGAAGAGTTTATAATCTGAATAGGTTAAGACATATCGATAATAAATCGATATAAGATAAGTCAATTATCTCTATTTTTTCTTTTGGATTGTTGCCGAAATAAAGGAAAACGTAAATATTAAGAGCCTACAGTTAGATATTTTACTAAAAAAGTCTTGGTATAATTAAGCTAATGCCTAAAAGTTTGCTACAGAAAACATGGTGTCACAACTTACACTTGTTATATTAAGAATAAGGGCATGTAATAAGCTGTGTTTTTCTCCCCGTGTAGGACAGAAAAAGTGGAAGCCCAAAGGAAGTTCAGGCTCGTAGGCGTTCACCTGCCACCAAATGGCGGGCAGCAGGCAACATAAATAACGGCGCAGGGCGCACAAAATACGAAACAAAAGGCGTTCGGCCGGCAAGTCAACTGGTCCCCACTTGACACCTCATAATAAAATTAAGTATACGCCACTCGAGCCGAACGATAGGAGCAGCTAGTCCGGGGCCAGGACCTCCGCCTGTTGTTATTTATGCGCTCGCCAGGACACCGCGCCGTGAACACAGCGTGCAGTCGTCCTTCTTTGAAGTTTATTTGCGTATTTCAAGTGCGCCTGCCGCCGCTCATTTCAATTTTCCAAGCGCGCCCTTCGTCCCTGTGTGTGGCTCCTGCTGCCTGTTTTAGTTGTCCTTTGTTGCTGATGATGTTTATGGTGCGGCTGTTGTTCCTGCCGCTGGCAATTGTTTAACTAGTTGGTGTCAGTTATAATGAATTTTAAATTAAGTTGTTATTGCTGCTGGGCGGGCATTAGGCGATCCTTCGGCAGCAGCAGCAACAGCCAGTTTATTTGCATAATAAAGGACACGACTAATGTTAATTAAATTGCAGCAGACAACAACTAGGTTTTGGGCATTTTAATTAAAAGCGCAAGCAGACGGATCGCTCAAATATTTAAATTCGATGGTCGAGCCCGGAGATATGCTGGGGATTTTGTGAAATTAAAAATGCACAGAGCTCCGACTAATTCCACTAAGTCAATATCAACACTAATTGCTCGGAAGGCCAGATATTTGCTTATTCATATCGTTGTGGAACATCTGTCTTGCCCAAATTGAAAATTGAAAACCAGCTCCGCCACAAATCCGAGTCCTTTGATATCTGTAAGTCATACTTTTAGGCGGGCTGCGCAAACACAGAAAACTCACTCTCCTCGGCCCTGTTTGACTTTATTTCAGGCACAACATTCTGCTTTAATCTTCAATCTATTTTGTGTAACAATCTAAGAAGCCAATTCAAAGCATTTCTCTCCTCGTGCAGCAAACTATTTGCATGCCGGCAGCCAGGAGCCAGGAGCCCGACTCCAGCCAGTCTCCAGCCCGATTAAATCCTTTCAAACGACAACCATATGCAAATGTCCAACAACCAGGAGTAGGACCACAGCCAACAACAACTTTTTGCATTACTCGGATTGCTGGCCAAGTGAAAAGGAAAAGGGGAGGGCTAGGGGCTAGGGCTAGGGCTCGGGATGCTGGTTTTTTCGGTCGCTCGGCTCATTTGTTGGTGACCCCACGCAGCATGGTGAAGTAGGAGTAGGACGCGTTCAGCAGACTCTGAAACATGGCCAAAGTCATGGGGTAAACGTTGCCAACTCTTATCTGCCGGATGAAATGGAGCGCACCGCACCCGAAATGGGAATGGATTAGAATCACGGACCCGCAAATGAAATGCATTCACGTCCACCCACCTCCAGGGGCCGCTGCGTCTGCATCAAGAAGATCATGAGGGTTTTGCGAAAGCCAGTCCTGGCCTCGTACCAGGGCACGTTGTATACAGCCTCCGCCACTCGGATGTTCTGCAAAAAAGAAGCGGGAGTTCTATGGAAAATATTCATGATTTCAGCTTTTCAGGATCACCTCGAGGCTCAAATCGTTGGCCCGATTGTAGTAGGTGAACAGCACATAGAGCATGGTGAAGATGTACATCACAATCGAGATGACTTGGGTGGGAGAAGTTATCTAAAAAGTACTCTTTATTAGTATATGTTTTTATCTGACTTACGGACGGTTTCTATCCTCACTGACAAAGTCCCTGACAGATAAACTTATCGTAAAGAAAACCGAATTACTGCCCCTAAATTGTATCTGAACGCGAAATAATAAAATAGTGCTGGAAATTATCGATTATTGCTTTTAAGCACCGACTTGAGCTGTTAGGCGCAACCAAATGGTTGCTTTGGGCATTGGAACTGATGTTAATCCCTTTTTATTCTTCACTTGGATATCGGAAATCTTCTGTTCTTTTACCGATCCGGAAAAGATTTGACTGGGAGTCTGGGTCTCTGTCGAGGTTAGTTAAATTTTCCTAGCCGGACAGGGAGGGTAGAAACCGGACCTTACAGAAACCAGGAAAAGGAACTAAGGACCTTGGATAATACCTACAATGTTCAGGCAGAAGAGCAAAGAGCAGATTATCCAGCCAAAGATAATTGCTTCGGCGGCCACGATGTGGGTAACCAGCTCGTTGAGCTCCCTCACGTACCTGATATAGAAGAAGAAGCTTAGGAGCATCCCTCCTGGTCCTCTCCTGGTCCTACTCACCCCATCACCCGGATGTGGTAGCCAATGCAGGCGGTCAGCTTGCTAAGGCGGGCTTCCTCCGGCTGCTCCCTGCCTCCGATCTGGCCCAGTCTGTGGACCAGGATCTGGAGCATGGCTTTTCCAAAGATGGCCATCCCGGCGAAGAGGCTGACAAAGGGCATGTACATCATGGACAGGAGTAGGGGCGTGGGCAGCTGGGCAACGTACACAACCTCGTATAGAGGCGTACGGGTCATGTTCAGTCCGGGCAGGGCTACTCCGATGGGATGAGCTGAAGAGAAACTCGAAGTAAAAGAACATTTCAATGACATTTCCACATAGCCGACTTTCTGAACTTCAGAAGGATTTAGTTTTGTGAGAGCTGTCCGCCGAGTAAGTCTCTACTAACCTTTCTCCTCCCTAAACAGTGGCGAGAGCAGGGCTCCGACGATGTCCAGGAACGAGGCACTTAGATTCAGGATGGCCAGGCGCCAGGCCTCGCGCTCCGCCCCACGCAGGATGTCCCGGCCACGCTCATCGGCGGACTCAAGAATCGAGTGGAACAGAGTGGACAGCTGGCCGAGGAACTGCTCGAACTGGTGCCGCTTGACGATGACCAGACACGTGCGCATCAGGGCGTTGAAAATGGCCGAGAAGAAGAACATGTTGAGGATGAAGGCGGGGTGGTCGCCCCACATGCGCAGCAGGTAGACGAACTGCATCAGGTTCATCGCCATCACGGGCAGGACGAAGGCAAACTTGCGCCAGTTGCTCCCCGAAGTGGGGTACAGCACAGCCAGGTAGCGCCACATCCGCACATTGATGCTCACCAGGCCAATGTCCTCGACTGTCATCTCTGCGTACTTAGTTGTGCTTACTCCACTTACGATTCCGATTCCGATTCCGATTCTGATTCCTATTCCGATTCCTATTCCTCTTCCCCGGCAGATCCACTTCAAACTGTGCCGCAAAGTGCTGAGCAAATGTCTTTTATTTCGCGCCGATTGCCGCCATCGAGGAAGGCAATCTCTGTGGTGGCAGTTGACAATATAAATGGGATTAGGAAAGGAAAGGGGGTGGGATTTGGTAGTGGTCCTGGGACTGGAAATGGCAAATGGGAAATGGGAAATGAGAGTGGGAACTGAAGCCATTTGGCAATTGTCGTTGCGTAGTCTATAATTTAGCTAATTGGCCAATGATGAGTGTAATGTAATTGGATGGCGCGTCCCATTCCCCTTGGATATTAGGCTTGAGCCTCACGGAGATATTTGCATTTAGAATGTCATAAAAGATGTATAAGTCAGCTACTTAATACTAGGCTAAGAAAAAGCTACTCCTAGACACCTTGCCAATAAGTAATATTTCAAATTGCGAAATATTTTTAAGGCTAAAATATACATTAGGCATTAGGCTTCTGATATTTAATTAAAAACATAACTATTTTCATTACCAAGCACAGTTAACACAAATTTAGTGCTTAAAATGCTATGGCTTTCTCGAATTGTATATTAAACTAATATTATAAGGACTGTCTAGTAATTTCTAATAAATCTCTGAAAAATATTCAGTCACTTTAATTTTACGGATTCTACTTTATTAAAGCATATATATATATTTACCTTAATGAGTGCCTGGCACATGTCATTGTATTTTTGGTTGTGTGCCTACTACATAGCGAAATCCCTTTAATATCTCAGTATTTGTTATTTTTAAGTATTTTAAAGTCAAAATCAAGCTCTACTCTGTGGCAATATGTAAATCCCCATTTAATTTGGCCATCGATTCGGCCACGCTCCTCCGATGCCACCCCGAAAATCCCCAACCGAAAAGGTCTTCCATGGTCCGTCGCACAGGCAGTCAAAAAGCCAACGAGCCGCTAACGTGGCCAGTCAGACACTCGGGCCCAGGCAGGGGACAGGCTGGACAGTCTGGAGCGATGGCTGGCATGACTTATTAAACAATAAAACCGGATTATCCGCAAACAACTGGGCAAACATGCCAGAGCCAAATATTTTGGCCTGGCCGCTTATCATGCAAGCGCGTACAACGAACGAAGTCAGGAAGGCAGGAACAGGAACAGGAACCGAGTCCAGTTCAGACACAAAAAAAAACAATATAAAAATCAACAAGCGACCGACTGGCATAACATAATTCAGCAACAATGCTGGCTCAGCAAATATGGCAAAGGAATTAAAATGGGCCAGGACGTGCCACCAGCCAGCAAGCCAGCAAGCCAGAAAGGAGTCCAATGCCAATGCCAATGCCAAGCCCATAAAGGCACACATTATGGCCACTTAACCGCGCGTTATGCCGCAAAAAGGCAAAAGGACAAAGTCGAAAGGCAAAGAAGGTTCGGCACTGGCGGCGTATGCGCAATATTTTGTGCAAACATGCCCAAGCTTCAAGGAGAGCGGGGCGCGAGGAGCGTGCAAATATGCAATGTCAGTTAAAGCTGCCCCATTTGGTTGCTCATACGCAGCGTTGCACATAAATCAAAGGGGAGTAACCTTTTGTGCATTCCCCCACAATGGAACAGAAACTACACTCACAGAAAAGATTTACGTTCTTAGTAATTATACTCAAACTGAGTAAGAATCATGTCAAAGTAAGAACAAATGGGCTCTGTCATTATTTGAGTAAATATTTTCTCATTTTGAGTCAATTTTTACATAAAAATTCCCTCTTTCTCTGTGTAGAAAATAATTTTATTTCGATTATGGACGTTAAAACATTAATTTCTGTAATTTTTTAAGTACGAATGTGAGGCGTCTCTTTATTGAATGAATATGATGGAATCCCTAAGAGCCAGGAAGCTTTTAAAATACTTTTCAAGGACATAACACTCGACTGTTTCTATAAATATAAATTGCCAAAAGTATCTGAATAGATAAACAACACTTCTAAGAATAAATTAACTATCCAAATTAGTTTTCTCTATAAATTGAATTATACCCTTTCTCTCAGTGCGCTCTCTCGGTGATTACCCTGGCAATGGCAATTTTCGAAGCACAATTTATTATAAATTAAAATGCTAAACAGGGCAAATGAGAACATTTAATTATCACATGCTAGCGAGGATCTTAGTCGGGCCTTGGGTTAGTCTGGATGCGGCCCATTGCGCACGGGCCACATCAAAGGGATAAGGCCAAGCTGAAGTGCCTGTTAACCCCATAAACCACACGATGACATTAATTACGGACCCGACACAGGACTGGCATTGGCACTGGCACTGGCAATCTCGAAGGCAACCAGAGGGGCGGGAAGTGGTTCTCCGGATCCCTGCCAGCCGGTATAAAATTAATATCGAGTAATTAACAGGGCCGGAGTTTTAGGTGCTGTGATTTAAGCCCCTCTCGATACACTCGATTGTGTGGGCGCGTCAATATTGACTTTGCCACATTCTCACTGCCATTTTCTCGGCCCCACTTAGCCGGCTTAAGCAGCTTTTTGCCAATTAGGCAGCCCACTACGCCTTGTCCGGGATCTGGCCCTTTAAAGTGCGGGGCTGCTTTACTGCATCCCCAAGTTCCTGTGGCATCAGCTGCTTGGCCCTGGTTACAAAGGTCCGCCTAATGCGGCTTAGTTTTTGTTAACGATTCGCAAACATGTGTGTCACCCCACCCAGTACACCCCCACAGCCAGCACAAAGGCGGCACCAAGTTCGATTGACTGACTTGGCTGACTTGTGTGTGGGCGGAGGCTGTACCCACAAGATGTACCCATGAGTAAGCCGGTCTACGAAAATGGGAATCGTTTGTTTGCGGATAATAAAGCATCTGAAAGAATGTTTGCCCTCACAAAAGATAACTTCTCGGGGATCTCCGAGGGATTGGGCTTATGATAACGGCATCGCATGACGATTCACACAGCGGTGGAAGCCCCTGGGAACTCCGGCGATCGGGTGAATAATGCAATCGTATTAATAAGGCAATCGAGGTCGAACAATAAACACCACTGTATTACAAGCTTTCACTTATCTGAGAAACACTGACATACTCTGAAGAAGCAAATGCGAAGATACAGTGGATACCAAGCTGAGATTACTTTGCTCTTACTCAAAAACTTGGTACAGATTTCAAACTAAATCAATTGTCTTTCTTCCGATTTGTATCTAGAATAAATCATGTTTCTTGGCTGGGCCATATTGATATGTAAAATCAACTGTACCTCATTCATTCCTCTCGAATCTATATTTAAACTTAGACGGCAGTGGTTTCGGTGATTTCATAGCATGACTTGATAAGATGTGGGCACATGGACGGAATACTTCTAAATTAATTTATCTCTGTGCTCTCCCGAAGGCCAAAACGAATGTTTTGCCCAGTTGCCGATGACTCGTATGTGGAGTCTTTATTTGTTGTTCTCTTTTCTCCATTTCACAGATTTCTTTATTTATAATTTGCGTTCATACGTAACGTAACGTTCAAATTTAAATGGGAATATATACTTTGTAGAGAGAAGGAGCTATGAGAATGAAGCCTTGCCTTTATGCCTTTATGAATCATTGACTACATATATCCGTTTTCTTGAGTAAAATAGCGAAATATAAACGAACTGAGTCTTTTATCTTTTTAAAGTCGCCATATAAATCATTTTTATTTAGTCAACTTACAGACTAAGCTCATCGCTTGAGTGAAAACCTGGATGCGGGTTGCAGTAAGCCTAATGTTTGTGGAGATTAAGGGTATAATTACTAAAAACTATGAGTCTACTTTGGTGCTTTGTTGTGCGCTCTTTGAGATTCCGGCGAGCTCTGGCCGATTCCGGTCTACGGCAGGTTGCATCCCACCTGGGTGACGACCTTGGCGGCGACATTGGACGCCATGCGAATGGACTCGCCAAGCGAACGCTTCTCCAGCCAGGCGTGCAGGAATCCGGCGACAAAGGCATCTCCGGCGCCCGTTGCGTCCACCAGCTCCTCCACGCGCTGGGCTCGATAATCCTCGAAAGTGATGGGGCCGGGCGGAGACAGCTCCTCCACATAGTTGGTGATCACCTGGACGCCGGCACTGCCGTTCGTCACGAAGATGACCTTGGGGCCACTGGATTGCAGTAGATGCTTGGCCAGCTCGTCCACGCTTCCGAATCCCCCAGCAGCCTTGGCCAGGGCCTCGAACTCCTGCCGGTTGCCAAAGACGAAGAAGGCGAGGCGGGCTAGCTTCAGCATAGCCTGGGCATTCTCCCGCACTATGTAGGGCGCACTGAGGTTGAGGGCCAGTCTCCGGCGTTCCCTCACCAGGTGCTGCACTATATAATCGCACACCTCGCTCCGCTGGGGCACGAAGAAGCCCTCCACGTACAGGATCTGCTTGCGCTCCACGGGTCGCAGGAAGCTCTGGCCCTCGTGACTGACGGCGTGGCTCAGCGTCTGCACCTCGAACTGGGCCGAGGCCCCGATGTTGGCATAGAGCGTGGGATTGTCCTGGTACATCAGGCACACACACTGGCCCGTGTGCGCCTCCTCCACGGTCTGCAGCCGCGCCTCGATGCCCCGCTCCCGGAAGATCCGTCGCAGCTCCTCGGCGTGCTTGTCGGCGCCCACGGCGCCAAAGAAGAGGGCGTCTGTGCCCAGCTGCTTGAGGATGCGGGCTGTGTTGAGGGCGGAGCCACCGGGGTTCGTGAGACACTGGGAGCTGGAAGGGATTTTTAATTATATTAAAATTGAAGCCATGTAATAGAGTATTGGAATGTAAAATTCTACAAATAATTAAATGGATAATTAAATCGAATCTTAAAGCCCTTTAGAAGCCATGAGGAATTCAAAAAATTCAAAAAGGGCCCCACAATGATACAGATAGTTGAGCGGCGTTGAAGTATATGGAACTAGTTACTCGCAGAGAATTCAAGGCTATTCTTTTTTAGTATAACAAAAAATGAAATGACGTAACTTGTAAAAAATATAAACAAAGCATAAAAGCTTTCCTAAAACTGATTTGGAATTATTATCGAATTTTACAGAAATAATAATAATAATAATATGAAGTAGGTAACCAGGCCAACCCATGGGAAGCTCACCTCTCTGAAGCCTCTGTGGCCAGCTGGTTGAGTTTTTCCATATCCAGCTCGCCCTTGGATCCCAGTTCCAGGCCGTAACGTCCGAGGAGATCTGGATCCTCCAGCTTGACCAGCCGGTCCAGCAGAACGTTGCCAAAACAGATTACTTTGCGCGGCCTAGAAAAATGGGAAAAGCCCGGAAATCAGATGGGAAAGCTTCGCTACAATTCGAACTGGGAACCGGGCTCGGACTACTCACGTGTGGAAAGCCCCCTGCGTGTCGTCTGGCGGCTGGCCCCCGAAGATTTTCTCATACACGTAGCTCAGGTACTCCATTGTATGCAAAAATTAACGCGCAGCCGGGACTTTTCGCGTTCTATTTGCGAGGTGCGATGTGCGATTTAAGGCAGAGACTGCGAGTGATCCGACGCTTCCGTCGAACGGCAGAGAACTGAACGCTCGGTCCGGTTTTGCCCGCTGCTTATATCTCGCTCACGCCGGCGAGTTTTTCCCATGTCTACCCATTTCGGGCAATTAGTTCGTCCAACTTCATTTGGCTTTGTATCGTTTTTACGTTGTTTTTGTGCCACTTCGCATCGTTCTTTTTTTGGGCCAACTTCTTTGACTTTGATGGGGACTTTCAAGAGCAGAGACAAAGCTTTTGGTTGTTCTTGTTCTTGTTCTGGTTCCGCCTCCTTCCTGCCGTTGTGTTGTGTAACGGAACCAATGAAACCCACCCAGGTTTAAAGTCGAAATGTCATCCACTTGTTGCTAATGACTTTATCGTCTGATTTATGCCACTAATTGTTTGCTCGAATTACATAAATTATCTGTTTGAGTTTAATATTGTCACGCTTGCCAACACTAACATCTGTTCGTATGTTTTTGTTTACAGCCAGCAGGGCCGCCGGAAAGCTCTACCGGCTAATCCGATGGAGAGCAAGCTCGCAACGAAGTTTTCAGAGCGGCAGAGCAAGAGCAAGCGAAGCCCTCAAAGCGACAAAGCGAGAGCAAGCTTTGCCGACAGAGTTGTCATTGCACGCCACAGAAATGTAACGGCTGTTGGAAATTTGAACGGGAACACCCGAGAAATCCAAGTTTTTTACTGAAATACAAAATATATGTTCCCACAAGTGATCATAACGTATCCCTAAGTTGGTAAAATTTTTGTTACACCTATTTTAAAATACTTTACTTATAAAAGGGAAACAGAATTTACGATTTAAGCTGTTCCCATTTCTATATTGACTTATTTGGAGGTTCTAGCAAGCCCTCAGTTAATTAGTTTATAAATTCAACAAATTACACATGGAAATATCGGGATTTGTTACATAACTTATTACGGTGTAATATAATTTATTATAAAACAGAATAAATGTAAAATATAACACCTTCAGCAAATTAACAAATATTCGATTGTCTTCTCTTCTCTTTATTTCACAAGGTTCTCAAAAACCGGTTTCATATTAAAGCGGGGGTACACGTATTCTGCACTGCAAATATGTACACATGTACATATGTTACCACCATAAAGCGACAGAAACATTTCGCCAGGCGACGAAAGTAATGGCAAACATTTCACAAATTCAGGCGAGCTTAGTATTCCTCGAAGGTACTTCCCACCTCAAAACCCCCGAGGAAAGTCAGCATTACAAGATCTGGAGTGGGAAAAAGTACCAGAGATCGAAAACCACAGCTTTGCTGAGTTGGGACTTTCTGTCCGAGAACCATCGTGGATATCGCGGTTTTTCCCAGAGTCAGCAACAAGTGGGAAATCCCCCAGCATAGCTGCATCGCATGATTGCCACCAAAAGAGCCAGTTTGGTTTGACGCTGGTGCACGTGAGCTATGTATACACAGTCGCGGTCAAAAAAGAGCACCGAACTATTTAATTTTAAGTATTTAAAATAATATTAAATCTTAATGTGTTATATCCAAAGAATATAAAAAAAAAAAAAATTTCAATCATATTTGAAGAGAATAGCTGTTTTTGTAAGAGATTAACTTAAATAAATTAGTGATTGAATCATAAAGTTAAATATTTAAAATTTTAAGGTCTATAACGCATCAAGAGATGCACTCGAACATAATATATGTATTTCCGATTGGCTAAAGTTATTGTCAGAGGTTTTGTTTCGACCACAGCTGTATGCTCTGGTTGGCAACAGACGACAGTTGGTGACCAACTGCAGGTAGGACAGGGGCGGACTTTGGACCGGCTTTGAAAGCCGAATGCGGCTCAATGCAAACACTTTTTCGGGGAACTCTTGAAACCAGTTCGCACTCTCTTTCGGCTTTGACTCACATTGGCTCATACCAGCTTAGTGCTGTGCTGGCGTGACTCAGCAGATGGGCATCCACATCCATCCATATCCACGCACCGATCACCATAATCGCACTTGCACTTGCACCAGGACAGGCCATGTGCCGAGGGCATGTTGCACACACAATGGGGTGGCATGGTAAGCGGATAGTGCTGCCAGCCAGGCTACCGAAAAAGGCTAAAAATATCAGGAATTCATTACAACAAGTATGCGATTGTGACGTCTGGATTGACCTACAAGAAATATTCGAAATCTCACGTTTGCTTAAGCTGTAGAAAACAGGGCATTACACTCCATAAAACCGTCACTCAGGGACTTAAGTCTATTGTGAAATGAATGTTCCCTACAAAATAAAACCATTTTATCGCAAACATTTAAATTATTATGTTATTTATGCAGCAAACATTTGTAATAAGCCGAAAAGTGTCTTCTTATTATATGAATGATCAAGTTAAAATTGTCATCTAATTACAGAATTCATAATACATTAGAACCTGGCAAACTGACCTTTCCGAGAAATGTATAATGCCCAATCTGGCTCGAAAGCCTCCATGTGGGCACCTCTTTCCCCAGGGACCGCTTAGAGCAGGTTCATTGGCCACTTTCGAGGCGAATTTGGCGCGCAAATTGTGGACTGAGTCGGCAGTTTCTACTTCTGGTGCACTTCAGCCCTCGCCCTCGAATCCGATCCAATTGTTTACGACAATTGTTTATGTTTTCGGGGCCCGCATAGGTCAGTATTTGGCGGGGAGCTGGTTGAGAGGTGAAATTTATTATTTTAATCTGTTTACATATGTCAAATGGGATTTGTCCAACTCAACAGTTTCGGCTCAGGGAAGTTCATTGATTTCATATTTTCGCTGTTTATCAACTTATTTATGTACTTTTGGTTTTTTTGCCCAATTTAAATTTCAACACTCGTTGTTCTCCCCTTTCAGGAAGTTCGTTAAACTTTTGCAGAATATTTGCAATGTTGTGTGAAATTCAATTTCAGTGGGAACAAATGGGGCGATTTTTGTTGCGATTTTAGGGCTTTCAAGTACAGTTGCTGTTGGTTGCACAATTTATAATCATAATTCATAGTTTAATTAAAAGTAAAGAAAATAATCCTATAATTGTTTTGGCTCTCAGCTGATACCTATTGCCATGTTCGACGTAAATCCTATCGAAATATTGTGCTTACCTCCCCAAATATTTTTGTTTTCATTTTCAACTGCTTGTTCAGCAGTTTGTTCAACTCGCACAGTGTAAACTACGAGTATCACACATATCATATCGTATCGAGTACGTGTCTTTCTGCAGGTGCTATTTATAACTCTTGTGGTCCGATTTGCCAAATTATGCTTGGCGCATCAAAATAAAGTCGGTGGGGCGATAACAAAGGCAATTAATCACTGAAAAATGCATTAATGTTGGGAAGTTCGGGGAAACCTCGCCGAATGGCGTAGTTTGCGCTGCGAGGTTCAATTGATAAAATTCGGTAAGAAATCGGCAGAAATCGCAGTCTCGATATCGACACGTTCCCACGTGCTGGTGAGAAATAATACTAATAATGGAGCAACGCGATAAATTGATTAGCGGCAGCCCCGTTGCTGTGTTTGCGCATTCAGAGCTCGATTCTGTTTGTCCAAGTGTCTGGGTAAAATCCCAAAAAAGATTCGGAAGGGGCGTTCATTCACCGAACCAGCACAGAAATAAAATTACGGCGAAACCATTTCGATTTCGTTAAGTAAGGTCGTCCGTTAATCATACGCCCGGTCATCAAGTATACGCCGCGTTGGTCGGACACAGTTAGGACCTGTTGCTGACCTGCTGGCAGCGGGCCAAGCTTAACCCTTTATGGGAAGCAGACAATAAAGTTGGCACGATGTGCCCTAAAAAATGTCTTAACTTAAGTAAACGGACTGATAAGGCAGTCAATCAATATGATTTATTATATGCCATCATTTTTCCAAACAATCTTAAAAGTATAGTAAAAATATATATTAATTGTTCTCTGAAAAAGAAAACCTTCCAAGAAGCTGGCGAAGATGTCACATTGGCTTGTAGTGGGTTAAGTGGTCCATTCACTAGATTCCCACGAAAAGCTCTTAGCGGAAAATTAAGGAAAACCGTTCAAGTGAAATTTATTGGCAGATACGTAAGATTTTGGGCGAAATGTGATGATTAAATTTGGTTCGCTTCGTCCCAAACGTGTTTGCACATGTTTTTTCCAGCGAAAGATAATAAAAATGAGACTCTTAACTTAAGGGAGGCACTTTCACACATTTTCTCATTTTATTTTTACTTTTTTTCACTTAAATACACATACAATACCCACGCGTGTGTGTGGCGTGGGAGAGCCAGAGGAGTTGCACGACCTCGATTTCGAGTCGCCAAACTCAGACAAACTGCAGTTGCAACCCGTGGAAAGAAACCCCAAGACCTGCTAATTGCCTCCAAATGAACGGAAATCTTTTTGGCAAAGCGAAAGAGTGGCAGAAAAAACCCAAAGCGCTGAGCGAAGCAGAAAAGAGCGCCGCAAAGAGCGCGCCCCCGCGGTAAAGCTCTCTGTGGAGCCGCGCGCCTCTCGCGTTTCTGATGAAATTCAGTGGAATTCCGAGGCGGTGGAGAGCGCGGCTATAAAGGCGCTCGCTCGCCAGCTGGCGGCATTCATTGTGAAATTGCCACTCAAAATTGAAAGATCGCGGACGGAACTAAAGCGGAACGCCAAGCGCGGAGAGAATTTCATAATAAAAGTTAATCGCAAGCCACGCAAATCAGTGCTAAAAAACCAGCCAAAAGTGCGAAAAAGCCACACAAGCTACAAGCTACAAACAACAAGAAACAGTGTCAAGCCAAGTCGAAGCCAACAGCTCGAAAATTAAGCAAAGCTCAAACCACAGCAAACCCCTGGATTATAACAACAAAATGGTCGTCGAGGAGACCTGCACCATGCACCAACTGGACCGCGAGCTCGAACTGGAGCTGGAGCTGGACATCGATCTGGCCATGGAGTGCGCCCCCATCGGACGCACCGTGAAGGCGGCCCTGCGCCGGGCACACAGCGAGTCCCGGGTGATTGTGGGCCTGTCCGCCGCCATCAACGTGCTCTCCAAGTCGCCGGAGGGCTCGCTCTTCTGCCTGATGGCCGTGCCCAAGGACGGAGACTCCGCCACCCACATGCACGAGGTGTTGCTGGAGGCCTTCTGCTACGAGAACGACATCTACGTGATCAAGGTGGACGACGCCACCAAGCTGAGCCGCATCCTCGGCCAAGAGACCGTCGAGTCGTGCTGCCTGGTTCAGAAGGTCTGGGACTCCGCCGACAACGCCGAGGAGGAGCAGCTGACCAAGGCCGAGAGCCAGCTGGTCGACTTCTGCGAGGCCCACTGGGACGCCCCCAGCATCCCATCGTCCAGCTGCCCGCCGTGTAGACGTCGTCGCCGCCGCCTTTAATTGAACAGGCCCCGAGCACAGTGGGCCAGCCGAGGTTTAAATCAGCTAAAAATGAGACCAGAAACCAGTTCCTGGGGTTGATGCACCTGAACGTCTTGGACAGTTCCCGAAGGGAAAAAACCGACGATGAGGGGTCGCCCCGGACATACATCTATGTGTAGGATATATAGCGTGTACCCTGCCTAACGGTATACGCATAGAGGGAGGAGCAGCAGCGATAAGCCGGCGGATACTTGAAACTGAAAGGCGACCTTCGGGTTGTGGAACCTGCAGTCGAGATACCCGCGGAAGTCGCACACAGATACTCACCACCCATACAGCATCTCACACACACACAGAGGCGCGTGACCAGCTGCCGCCTGACACACACACTACGTATACGCAATTTGCCTTTGTATAATTTTTGTTCGCTTCAAGCGACGACTTTGAGCGCAAATTTACTGATAATGACAATTATTCTGTACGCCGTAAATTGTAAATTACCCTCTAAATCTAAAGGAGAGCAGCGCAGTACGCCGGAGTTGCGTGTAGAATTTAAAGTTTTGTTATGTTAGCTTTTCCCAAGCCAAGATGAAAAACACAAAAAAAAAAACACAAAAAAATGTTATTTAATTTTAAGCTACAAAAATTAAATTGAAAGATTTTTTGAATCAAAAAGTACCGGAAAATAAAAATGTATAAAAACCAAAACCTTCTCTGTCTTGTTATTTGCTCCTTCAGTCTTTCAGCAATTCTTCTTTGACGTCAATGGGGGCGAATCCCGCGGATATGGGACTGCAGCCGATTCATCAAACCCTGCATAACTGGCACAAAACACAAAAACAAAATAACAAAGCTCCGGGTTTCCCCGGCGAGCGTGCCCTGCATATATATGTATGTGGGGCACTTATCAGTTGAGTTCTCGGAACCTGGGGAGTATGGCATGAGAAACGCACACTGCAAAAAAAGAGTCGCCAATCGACTACGAGTCCCCAGAGATCCGTTTCATAAGATCCGAGCGTGTGACCAGTCTTCGCATGCAACTCTTTTCACCTTTCAGGTAATCTTAGCGATAACAGGTGTGAAATCCCTCAGTTTACCGTCCGATTTGCCACAATCGCTGATCAGTCCGAAGGTACTTAATATTATAGGTCATGCTTATGCACTGCAAAATAATAATCGTTGCTAAAATCGTCCCACATGGTGAAATGAACAATCGGACTAATGGATGTCATAAAAATCGGTCTGGGGGACAAGTTCTTTTTACAATCCCAATTAATAAATAAACCAGGAAAGCTTACTCATTTTTAGTACTTGCAATTAGTACTTGCGAATATTATTTATTTTTAGGACTTCCTAAATAAATCCAAAGATAATTGCAGACTCGATCTTGCCAAACTCGATATCTCCGTAACCAGTTACCTGTGCGATTATACGCAATGTGTGAATTCTATAACTACTAAAATAAATAGAAACTACTAACTTAGCTCCAGAGACTAACCTCAATGTAAATATGATACAAGATCAATGTTCAAACTGAAGTGTAAAACAATTAAAAGCTAATTAAATGGCCGTTCACTTTAAGGAAAGCAAATATAATGTCAATCTGCTTTAACATATTTCTGCCATCCTGAGTTCATTAATTGGGAACGTGTCCTCGATCATGGCAATTGACTTAACTGTGTTAGCCAGACAGTTGTTAATCAAAGCCAGACATCGCCCGATGTCCGTTTAATGGACGAACCGCCCCAAAAGAGACAAAAGATAGCTCTGCGGATGGGAGAGAAGAGCATGTGAGTAGCTCGTGCCGTGGAAAATCACTGGAAAAAAGCTTGCCACTGATTAGGACTATTAACATAGGATTTTTATGGTCAGACATAGGTCAGTTAGGCGGAATGTCTGGACACGATTTTTTTTTAGGAAAAAGCCGCCAACAGATGCTGCATGACGACAAGCTTTCCATCTGAACGAGAATTATTATTTAAATACGGTGTATAATTGTAGAAATATATATAACAATGGTTGCAACAATACCGAATATAAATTAGTTAATAATCTTCGTTTTTATAATTATTTAGAATTATTTTCCTAAGTGCCACATATTAGGGAAATTTACTAGATTTTTGAGTTTGATCAAACAACTTTCAGACCATAAAAAGCATTCAAAAGGTAAAAATGGTTTGGGTTCACCTAGTAAAAGAGTCAATTCTATTATATTTAACATAATTAAAAATAATTTTGCTTATAATAATAACTAAGTAATAAGTACAATATGGTATTTGTACAATTCATAAATTAAATAAACATAGGAATATAGGATAGGGATAAAAATTATTGTTAATGACATTAAATAAAGAAATTAAAACAGACTACAGTCTTCGTTTCATATTTATTTAGAATTACTTAACTATGTATTTGCAAGATATTAAGAAACTGTACTTGATTTTTGAGTTTGATCTATTAACATCCATACATCTGTAATAAAAAGCATTCAAGACGTATACGTCTTATAAAAATGGTCAGGGTTGACCTAGTAAAAGAGTCAATTTTATTCTAACATAATTAAGAATAATATAGCTTATAATTGTACAATGTGGTATTTGTTTTGGTGCTATGAAATGTGTCGCAAAAGTATCGTTAAGCTGATCATTCAAGCTGGATGCGCTTTCGCATTGCACAATAGGCGAGCCAAGTCAGTTTGAGGCGGATTCAGATCGATTTGCCCCCTAATTATCACCCGAACTATTGGCCCAGTCGATTAGAACAAAAGTGTCTGAGAGCGTTTATGGGCTAATTATCAGGTGTGCGGATAATGCGGCGAATCTTTTGTCCACACAGCTGTTATACAAGCGATCCCCCAGTTAATCACCGGCTGGCTGCTGGCTGTACTTTACCCACCGCCTCGCATTCAGCGTGAATTCCAAAGAACGGGCCGTGTACTCAATGCCGACTCCAATCCAATCCAATCCGGCCCAGTCATTCCGCGTTGAGTAATGGGCCATGCGGCCGTTGACTGAACAATTGAAGTCGGCTTTGTGTGGCTTTCGCCGGAGAGGGGAAGTTTTTTGGGCGACATGCAAATGTGATCGCTAAGCCAAGCTTTGCACCCTGATCGCCACATATTTTCCCATTTACGGAATTGGCCGAAGAGCGTGACTTGGCGAGATTCCGAAGGCAGACGGGACTTGGCCGAGTGCAAACTTCAGCGCTACAGAGATTCACCTCCGGCGGCGATGTCGTCGAAGGTAAATATGATTCATATTGAACGGTGCTAGCCCCAGCCCCAGCACCGGCCCCGGCCAGCTGGGAATTAGCATAATTCTCAATGCGAGGCGTACGTCAGATGCCGCTCGGAATACCCCCGGGTACAGACACAGATACACTTACAGACCCAACCTGTTGGCAAACTAGTTTTGGGACCGCGCGACAAAGTCTAGTTTTACTCGACTTTACTTGCTGCTCAGCTGTCAGTTGCCGTTCATGTGATTGGCATGAGCGCGTGCTATGCGCCCTTAGAGTTCAAGGCGGCATTTCGTGAGAAGATTAGGATCCAGTCTACGAAGTTAGGTGATTCTCCCTTACTGGGCTTTAATTTGAAAATTAAGAAACCGCTCTAAATCGATACTTATTCCGCGTACTGCCCTGGATTGGAGGCAAACATGTTGACTTCGGCTCAGAATGAAAACAGAAAATATTATTATTATTATGAAGCAGTGTTTACGCTGAAGCTGCGATTCAGACGAACATTAAAATGCGCGGATTTCCCCGTAAGAACTCAGCCGCTTATCTCTGCTCTGAGCTCCAGTCCGCCGGATTATCAGTGGGGACTTACGGAGAATTGTACTACGCATTCGGGATGGGACTCGGACGAGCTGGTAGCTCGGATATAACTACTATAAACAGATGGCATTTAGCATTTAGCAGTGGAAATCTCCCGCCCAGCACTGATAAACGAGCAGAATTTCCGCACTTTGGCTGTAATCAAATCAAATCGCCCGATATTTGTTTACTACTAATACTTACTACTAATCACTCTGCCCCCGAAAGCATTGAACCTTTCCGCAGTCAATGGCAGATCGCAGTGGTTTCCCTGGGGGAAATCAGGGCTTGGCTGCTTATGAATGAATATCGCCGCTGAAAACGGGTTTTTTTAATGGGGAAATTTTACAAATTAACCCCGCTGGCTGCTCGGGGGATGCCGGCAAATAAAAACTTTAACCAGGTATAAACACTTAATGGTGGTCATTACACAATCGCAGTGGAGGAATACCAAGCATGATGCCGCACAATCTAGTGAGGGCTTGGCGGGCTGATAAGAGGGCCAAGATTGCGGAGCCACGCTTCCCGCCCGCGGTTCCAGCGACTTTGAGTAATTGAATTTGCTCGGATTTCAATATTTACTTTTTCCCCGAAGCACGTGCCCCGCAAATGAGATTGCCTTTATGGTTCCAGAGAAAGCAGTCGAGCAAACACGGCTGGGATTGGGGGATTTTCAATGGGAATTGTTATCAAGTGGCCCTGGCCCTGGCCCACAAAAATTATAATTTCTAAGTAATTGGCGCTTAGCCTGAAACAAGTCTTTGAATTAAGTGACCCACTGAGGCGTCCAGACGGTTATTTCACACCCAAACCGGTTCGCTCCGGTTCCTCACATGACAGGCAGGAGCACATCGCACTTTTCGGTGGGAAAACTAATCGGAAAGTCAAACATAGTGCTTTATAACAGTTAAATAAAAGCGGGCGTAAAACGCAATTGCACTTGCCGCTACGCCACACCCCCAGTAGCCCCCATCCCCAGCGGCGGGTTAAATATTTGCACAAACAAGTCCGTGCGAAATTAGCGCCACATTTATAATTGAGAGCGACATAGACAGGTACGGTCGAACTCCAATATTTAATTGCCGTTTATCGCGGCCATAAAACAAATTTGATAGCGCTCTCCGTTCCGTAAGAGCTCTCCCCCTGATATGGCGCTCGAGCGCCATCTCGTTTTTACGCAGGGAGGAATTAGCGCTCGGGCGATGAATTTCACAAGAACCCTCCATTGTGATCTCTCGCTTTTCGGGCACTATTTATACACCGAAAAAATATACATACATTCATAATGGAAACGTAATTCTACATTTTAACTTATGGTTCTTCTGGCTTCAAAATTCTTAATAAACAAATTAAACAGTTTCCATCGGGCAGTAGCTTGTTTTGCTGAATTATTCTATCATCATTTTTCCTGACCCTGACATCGAAAAAATAATAATGACTATAATTTAGATAAGTTCGACTATGAATGTTTTATTTTATTTCTTTTTATACTATTGTTAGTTTAATTCATGCTAGAATTGTATTTGTAAGGATATATAAGGTAATATATTTACATACATATATTTGTCACGAACCAGTTCGTAATTCCTTCTTGCAAAGCTCAACCCGGTGGCATCCTTCTTACACAAATGGGGTGTTGGAAAATGCACGATCAGGGTCATGGGAGAGTGCGAGAAGTAGTCGAGAGCGAACTAATGAAGAGAGCAGACTGCGGTTGCAACGAGCGGCAACAACGAGAACGCGTCTACTTTAAAATAACGTTCTATATCCAAAATCATTATTAAATAATCAACATTGTATTTCTTAACGTTCAATTAATTAATTAAAGTATTTCCTAATTACGACAATACGTTTTATTCACCATTATCCGCGCTACCCACCCGCCTGACAGACTCCTGACAAATTTATCCATATACGCACATACATGTGTATTTTGCATACCACATTTACATATGTGTGTGTGACATATTTAAGATAAAAGAGAAATGGAAAAAACACGTTATTAGTTTGGTTTCTAAGCGTTTTCTTTTCAGTTAAATAATATTCTCTAGGGCCAGTTTTTCAATGTTTAGAATTATAGATCCAGCGATTTATTCAAATAAAATGAAGATAAAAAAGAAAATAGGGATCACTTTCTAAGGATTTTTATTAAATCAACCCTGCGTTTGCGCCTTACAGCACATTAAGTGCGCTTTACAGTTTGTCATCACTTCGCGAAACCTGAATTGTACTAGTCTGTTAAAACAATTAATCAAGTGTCACAGGACATTGGCTGTTATTAAGACTTGGGTTTCAGTGTACTCAGCTCCCCCTTTAACGCGTGCCGAGGCGAATGGAACCGATAAGATTAATGGCGGGGGATCTCCGACCAAGCAACCGAGTGACTGATTGGAGGGCAAGTTCACCTGGCGACTCGTTCGACGACATGCTCGAGCACGTTTCGGTTCGATAAGCGCTGCACCTCGCATACCTGGCGGTCTTTCGGGCCACATGTCCTCCGTCTACGTCTCCGCCTCCATCTGCATCTCAACCGCTTACGCAAGTCGTGCTGCAATCCTCACGCTCAGCATGTCGCCAGTACCGTTACCAGTACCACCCACCACCCACAACCACCCAGCGAACCCAGCGAACAGCTGCGACAACTGCGTCAATGTCGTAAAACTTTCTCACGTAAGTCAAAAAGCGAGAGTCCCGCTATCTTGTCAGGCCCCACGAATCCCGGCTTATCCTTTGTGGCCCCTCAGCTGGCGGCTCAGCGAGGTATAAATACGAATTTATGGCGGCGTAAAAAATGATTTTTAACGATCGCCAGTGGGCGTAATGAAGTTATCGCATGATCGCCTCGCCGAAATCCGACAAACAAAAACATTCAAACAATTCTGAAATTCGCCTTCTGCCAAGATCAAGGGCCGAGTGCCGCCCACCTGCCGCGCCCACCCCCTGGAACATGGCCATTGGCCAACAAAATGGTCTATAAATATGCTCGTATATGCTCGTTCCCATGCTGCCAAGCAAACAACGGTGACGAAAGCAAATGTCTTAGTGACGTCAATACCGAAGTATCACATGGTCTCGGGTCTAGAGCTCCTGGGAGGGCGATAAATTCGGGTAATTTCTTTTGTTGCGGGGGCGATAGCGGTACGAGTCTGGCGAACTGACCCAGTAGCGATATATGTACATACATATCTTCAGACGGTAAACAAGAATTGCGTGCCCGCGGGAAAGCTATTTTCCCCAGACTCTGATTATATTTCTTCCACCGAAGCAGCTGGTCTAAGAATATTGTGATTTATTTCAGGATATCCGGCATGGAGAATGTAGTACGTATGGGTACATTTGAGGGTCCAGTATAAAAATAAATCAATTAAATCACTTGACTGAAATATTCTCCAACTTTTATGGGATTAGGGCCGATTTTTCAATGTCAGGATGACTTTTTTCAATGAGATAAATTGTTGTTTCGGAGTAATTTAGTCGCCAAAGATCATGTTTGCTTTCATCTTACTGAAACATTTTTAACTCGAGCTATTCCGCTAGTCAGGAGTTGTTAGTCAGATAAACAAACACATGATTTTGGGGGCCTACATTACTCCGAAAAAAATGTACTTCAATGACAGAAGTTAGACTGACATTGAAAAATCGGCCCTGAGGGATATAAAAAAGTGATTATTATTTATTTTATTTTATTTATTTATACAATTCTAGCCTATAGTTAAAATGCTAACAATGGGGTTTGAGCTATAGCTGCAAGGGCCATCAGCTCGTCTGTTGTGATATAGTTTTAATTTATATTTAAATTTACATATAAATATATTTACATTACTTCTTTTATTTTTTCTTTGAGTTTTGAGTTGATTTCTTACATTTTATGTCTAATGCTTGAAGCTTTGATGAATTTAAGGTTAGCTTCGGAGTTGATTTTTGTGGGGTGATGAGGTTGTGGAAGGATGAGAGACTTTACGAAGCTAGAGAGGGGCAGGTGCAAAGGATTGTTGCAAGAATTTGGTTCTGTCGAGGGAATTATAATATATAAATGGTTGTAGGATTCAGTTAGATATAGGAATTGCTAATGAGTTCTGTATACTTAAGTCGAACCTAGAGCTAATAATAATATTATACCATTTAAGAGTTACACTTGACTATTATGAAATAACTATTGGCTACTTTCAGAAATATCAATCCATCATAGACATTAGAACTTCAAGATTAATAACGCCGTTCGATTATTTTTGCACTTGAATTTTTCGAGCTGCCTCTAAAGCTGGCTCAGTATATTTCAAATGTGTGGCCGCGGCATCTTAGTGATTTATTGGTCTTGTGCTATACTCTATACATATATTGCTTCACAAAGTGTACAGTCCAATTTATTTACACTTTATTTACAGAGAGTCCAATCTACTCTGAGCATATTGCTTGTCCATATTTATCCAATCAACCAGAACCTTAGCCAAAATAATACCAGTTTCTGCTATTGATACAAGAAGAAATTATCGCAAAACGTGATAATCGCCAACATGTGATTATCATATCACGTTTTCGCTTTTATAACTCTGCACCAATGTGTCCCCAAACGTTATGGCCTAGCAACAAGCAAATGTTTATTATTGTGGCTCCAGCGCCCCGGCAACCTGAACTCATGGCGAAGAAAACAACAAAACATATGGAGCGCTGCCAACGACAGGTATCAGGCTGCATAATACCCCAAGATACCCCAAGAAGGGTGCTGAAAGAGAAAGTGTCTGAAACAGCAGCTGAGAACAGGTGCACAAATAAACTGATCATTAAATATGGCGAGTGAGTATTTTTGTTTATTATCTGTGTCCGCGGCGAAAACAAATTCAAGGTCCGGCGAGGAGAGCCCGTCTACTCCCGAGGGAGACCCACTTTCCCGTCGATAAGTGGCTCCTATCTTAGACTTATCACTAATTGGTGTTTACATGGCCTTAAGCAAAGGCGCTTTTGGCCAGTACGGTTGGCAACCCGTCAATGTGAGTGACTGACTTTGTCATTATCATTATCGTCTTTGGCGCATTAGCATGGCTCCAAAAATAACAGCGAATGTTAAAAATAACTTGTCGCCTTTGCTAAAAATACCCGCGACCACAATAACAAATATTCTGCATGAATATCAAGGCAAATAAGGCTCGGAAAATTTGTATTCTGTATCAGCAGTATGGTTTTCATTATTTATCTGGGCTTCGGTTTACGGTTCTTATCGGGTACTTCCAGGGAAAACAAAATTTAGGCGACTAAAAAGTGCCGTTGTTTGCCTGCCACTTAACGGCTTGATGGGGGAACTACCGGCCAGACATTTCCATTTATGGCCAAGAAGAGGTCTGACTTATTTATGGCCCACTGCGATTATGATTGGCCTTTCTGGCGAAATCAAGCAAGCCAACTGGCAGGACAGTGGTGAGAAACAATGATTGGGGAAGTAATCAATTAAGTTTTTTTTAGGGAAGGAAGTAATTTGCGGAAATAGTTCCATAAATAAGTTGTTGAGCATTATCAGGTGAAAATAGATTCGTTTATCATTGCCACTCATTAGATAGTGCAAGGCAAAGATCCCCCAGGGGGATCTGGAAATATTTTAAATTCCCAGCCAAAACAAATGAATCTAATTCGATAGTTCCCGGAATTGTGCAGCTCAGAGTATTCATACCTGGCTAATCTGAATGAGTCTACAAGAATCCCCTTTAGCTTAATTTATTTATTCAGCTCACTGATGGCAAGAATCTGTTCACACGAGGGTTTCAATTAAAAGAATTATTAAAATATTTCCTCTTTCGGGGAATTCGATTGCAAAGGCGTTTTGGCCAGTCACTTCCCCGTATATTGTGTATATTGTTCCATTGTGGGCCGCCTCGCCCGCTGAAATAATGTAAACACAAGCGCCAGATTTGCTTTTTCGGTTTCTATAAATATGCACGCATAATTCGCACATAGCCAGAAACTGCGCACTTCGCTCCGGCATGGAATGCCCCAAATCCCAGTCCCAAATGTGGCGGAACAAGGCCAAATCGGGCTTTATCAACGACCGGAACGTAACCCCATTGTTTGGACCTGTCTGGCGGGGCCAAAGCTAAAAGTTGCATCAGCCAAACATCAATCAGAGCGATTAATTCGATTGCCATCTGATAAGCCATCGATAAACAATGATAAAGGCGAGGGATTAATTTCATATGGAGTCCTCTTCAATATCAGTTTGTTATAAGATCCTTTCATTTGTAAATATTGCACTATTTGTTTTCTATAAATTGTTTCCTTGTCTAGGAGGAACCATCAGTTGTAATCTGATAAGCCATCGATAAACAATGATAAAAGCGAGGGATAAATTTTGATTACTCCTCTACCAAAATAATCGAATTGCTTTATTAGTTTTCCTTAAATTTTCTCCCTGTGTAGGAGGAAAAAAAAACTCCCCGGCAAACTTTGGACCCTCTGGCAATAATCATGTGAGCGGAATTAGCAAGTGTTCCGCCCCCAACTGTGATTCATAGACAGAGTGAACTTTGGAACTTGCAGACACGGCATTCTTCAAACACGGCAAATCTTCTGTAACCGCCTTATCAAGTGTCTCTGCATCCGCCACCAGCGGAGTAGATAGCAGATGCTGCTCCATATATGGCCATTCGTGCCAATAGAACCTCTTTGGCGCCACATTACTCATACGACCCCGTTACTCATACGCCACGTAAGCCGCAGCCACAGCGAAATCTTATCGGCGCGACGAGGGAGCACGGCAATTTCATCAATCCCAGCGCCGATTAACGGTCGATGGGACCGTTCGACTTGCGATAGGTCAGTAAGGACGCCTGTGGGCGCTAAGTAGACTGCGTTCCGTATAAATTTGTAGAGCATTTTCATATGCCTAAGGCTACATATATCGCATTTATGGAGATTTGTATGTAACGGGCCTGAAAAGTTGCATTCGTATTCCTGATCAGGGTCAATAGCGGAGTTTGTATAAACAGCTAGAAGTGTGACACCATTCTCGCTAGAGTTACCAAATTTGTTATGCAGATCAGGTGGCACAGTGGGCAGTGTTTTGAGTTAAAGCTGGTCTTTCTTGGTAGATCTCGGATCTTCAAGATTGCAGCCTAATTAAGGCTCCCCTGCAGGAGGACTACACTTAAAACTTGCCAGAGCATCTGCCGGGACTCACACAAATTCCTTTTAAAATTAAATAAGTTTGCAACTTCGTAGGGTATCCCCTAGCTGGGCTTCCCTTCTATCTGGGCTGACAGCAACTTGTTATTTATGCGTCAAGTGCTAAGAACTGAATCGATCAGAATCGAATCCGAATCCGAATCCGAGCGGATCAGATAACATCTTCATCTGTGCCAGATTGCGGCGCAATTTTAGCATTTTATGCGCATTCTGATCGACCGACAATCTGGCGACTCGAATTAGCATCCCAGCGATCTATAACTGTAAAGTCGAGAAAGCCATTTCCTTTGTTTCTCGGTCCCCACCTCGCTCCCGCCCAGATAGTGCCGTGCACTCCACGTTCCACGTTCCGTTTGTGTTGTTTCTCAACTGAATGCATTTTGAATCGGTTTCGGTATCGGTTTCGGGACTTAAGCTATACAGGTGTACGTGTACGAGTATGTGTATGAGTGGTGTTATGCGAATGGGTGAGACTGTGCTGGGTGTGGGCTAACCTAAGGCAATGCAAGTGATTCGGAGTGATTCGGAGTCTAGTGCTGGCACTCGGGTCCGGTCCAGGGGTTCTTCAGGTTGGCCAGGCGCAGCTGCTCCAGGGCAATATCATGGGCGCGGAAGTGCTCCTTGGTGGCCTTGTCCAACTCGCTGGAGGAGCTGTAACTGGCTTCCTGCTTCAACTTGGAGATGATGGGAATAGGCAAGGGTTGCAGAGGCTGCACAGGCTGCAGGGGCTGCGGCTGCAGAGGCTGTGGCTGCGGGGTGTACTTCACCAGGAAGGGATTGGGACTGCTGATGGGCTCCGGGGATGTCTGGATGGCACTGGGCTGATTGGTCTGGATGCGCAGGAAGAAGCCGTTCTGCACGGACTGCTGCTGGGTCACAATATTGGGCTGAGCTTGGGCCTGGGGCTGGGGCTGCGCCTGAGCCAGGTTGTTGATGATCTTGAACTGCTCCGCCTTGCGTAGGTATTCGGGAGTTGCCTTCTCGTAGCCGCTGAGCTCCTGCTGCTCGGCCTGGCGCTCCTTCTGCAGGCGCAGGCGATCCTCATACTCGATCTTGAGACGCTCGGCCTCCAGCTGACGGGTCTCCTCGCGCAGACGCTCTGCCTCCCTCTGGCGCTCGATCTCGGCCTCCTTCTCTTCCTGCCTGCGCAACTCCAGCTCCTGCAGCCGCTCGTTGTCCCTTTCACGCTCCTCCAGGCGTATCAGGTCCGCAATGTCGGCCACCTTGTCCTCGGCCTTCACCTTGGCCTGGTTCAGGAGGAGCAGGTGTTGTTCGCGGGCCAGCTTGACTTCCGGGGTGTCCTGGATGGGCTGGGGGCCCTCGAGCTGTCCAATAGAGCTCTTTAGCTCAATCTGAGGAGTCTGAGGAGCGAAGGAGGCAATGGGTGCAATGGGAATCAGGGGCTGCTGCTGTGTCTCAATGGGTTGGCGCAGGATGGCTTCGTTGAAACGCTTCAGGTGCTCCTCACGGGCTCGCTTCACTTCGGGCGTTTCCTCAATGGGCTGTGGAGCCTGCTGATCCAGAAAGGTGATGGCCTGGGGCTGAATGGGCTGAATGGGCTGAGGGGGCTGAATGGGCGCCGTCTTCAGGATGGGTTCATTGGGAGTCGCCGGCTGACGGAGCAGGGCCTCATTGTACTGTTTGAGGTGTTCCTCGCGAGCCCGCTTCACCTCCGGGGTCTCCTCAATGGGCTGGGGAGCCTGCTGATCTTGGAAGCTGGATGTCTTGAATATTACCTGAGGCTGGCCACTCGGAAGACTTCCGGAGGTGGTCTGAGTAACTGGCTGGGGCTGGGGCTCTGTCACAAATGGCTGCTGAATTCCAGGGATGGTCTTCAGGATAGCGGTTTCCTGGGCAGGCTGGCGAAGAAGGGCCTCCTTGAACTGCTTGAGGTGTTCCTGGCGGGCCAGCTTGACCTCCGGAGTCTCCTCCACGGGCTGAGGCGTTTCAATACGCTGCGCCACTTGGGGCGTCGAAGACTTCACATAGATCAGAGGGACATCCTGCTTCTTGGTCTGGAACTGGAACTGGTCCGGGAACTGACCGAGCTGCTGCTGGGCTTGTTCGGCGCGCAGCACCTCCAGCCTGGCCTCGTTCCAAATGCGCAGCTGCTCGTCCCGGGCCCGCTGGACTTCCGGACTCAGTCCGGGCACAGCTTCGAAGGCCGAGAACTTGACGATCTGCTCGAGGGGCTCGAACTGGGCCAGCATGCTGGCGGTGGGCTTCAGGCCCTGGGCCTGGAGACGCTCCAGTTCCAGGCGCATGGCCTGGTAGCGCTGCTCGCACCAGGCCCGGAAGAGGGCGGTCTGCTGGCTCTCCTGCTCCTGGCCAGACCGTGTCAGACTGGCGCTGGAGGTGGCCAGGTCACGGATGCCGTTCAGGGGCTCCGGGTAGTTGTAGGCCAGCAGCCGCTCCGCTCCGGTGCCGTCGTAGTAGCGCACGTAGCCCTGGGCCAGGCCGCTGACCACGGGGAACTCGCCGCGGGCGGGAGCATAGGCCACCAGCTGGGGCGTCCGGACGACGGAGAAGGCTCTCGCAGAGCCCAGGGCCAGCAGGCCGATCAGAAAGAGACGCATCTTGGTCTGGCTTAGCTTTGGGGCAGCGACTGGTAGGACTTCTGGGGCTCGGGTGCTCCAAGACTTCGCTACAACTTCGACTGCTGATGCTGGAAGACTGTTGCGGTGGTGGCCCTTGGCCGAGGGCTTTTATACCCGCGTCCCGGCGAGTGGAAAAGAACCGCAAGTGGAAGTAGAAGCCGAAGCGGTTGTGGATGTCCTTGGGCCAACCGTTGGCTGGACAGGATGCGTCAATAAATATTCTGTTGCCCTAGGTCGCTGGGGTTCTTTATCTCGAACTTAATTGGCTGTCCTCCTCCCCGGGAGCCCTTCTTGCCAGGGACAGCCTTCAGCCGAGGACGGGACAGGACCAGCCTTCGCTTGGCTTCTTCCGTTATGCCTCAAGGTTAAGCCTGGTTTTATTTTTAGCCAGGCTGCCGGGAATTTATGGCCCAGGCGAAGTGAAGGGACTGGGACTGGAACTTTGACTGGGACTGGAGCCAGGGGCCCAATCGACTATCGATTGATCAATGACACGCTCTATGCGCGGGATAATTATTTAAATTTGTCAAAACTCAAAGGCTTTAGCTACCTGGAGTTCCTGCCCCTTCCTGATGCCAAATACGACGACCGACAGGAGTTAATTTATATTTAGTCGCGGATACTTTTGTACAGTCGCCGTCTGGTCGCGCCTGACAGGGAGAGAGGCGGAGTAATGCTCGACTTGGAAGCCGAAGAAGATTCAGGACCGGTTTCCCTGCCCGACCGCGACTCAATAAATTCAAGTTAATTCCAGTCGGCGCCGTTATATGGTCCAGGCAAGGCGCTGGACGAAGAAGGAGGAGGCAAATGTGCAATAAGGTTAAACAATGTCAATCAGGCAAATTATATCATTTCCCGCACATTTTTGTGGCTTTTTCAGCTGCATCGCTAACTTCGATTCGGCTTTGTTGAACGAGAGAAGGGGCTCGCTTGGTAGTAGCTCAGCTTATATATATAAATGGGTATCTGATCTCAGGGGAAATACTTTTGTACTCTGTGCTGAATCATATCTGAAACGCTCCGAACATATCGCAGTTTCAACTGAAAGAAGCAACCTGTTTATTGCAGGTAAAACCTAATAGCAGATTTCGCCATGAATGAAATAAAGTTCTCTAAATTAATACGTTAAACTTGAAAATGAAGAGTAAAATAGCTAAAGTTAGCATATTTCTGGGCAAATAATTGGAGGTGCCACTTCCTTATATATTATATATAATATCAAATGTTCAAGTAAGCAAACAAAAGCAGCCAAAATAAAGTCTTGTCTGGAGTTATCTCTTCCGAACATTAGCTTATCTTGCGAGTGCTGATTGTGACTGTTTCCAGTCAGATGGAAAGCACTCATTGATCACATGCTGGCCCAATTACCTGCTCCAGTTGCCGAACTTGGCTTCAAGATTTTCACCTTGGCGGCTTTAGAGGTTTTCAGATTTCGCACTCTGAGGTAATGGGCCTGCTGCCGAGTCACACGTAACCCTCGTCAGGAGGGGCCTCCACTTTCCCAAGCTGAGCAATTTCATAACTCGTCTTTGAGATCTTTGAGATCTTTGTGATCTTGTTGCCAGGCGGCAAGGGGGACGCCTCTAGTATAGGTCTCTTTCTTGAACTGACCACAGTCACGTTGGCTCATGTGACGTAGATCCGCTGATGGGGCTTCTAGACGCCTATGGTGCTCAAGATCACCCGGCGGTGAGAGCACAGCTGAAACTTTTTCTTTTTCTTTCTTTTTCGGGGGTAGAGATCTGGGCGCGTGCGTCAGGAACAATTGATTCTTTAATGATTCTGTTGTCCGGTCGTTCGATATCATTGAATGGAGACGGAGGCACGTCCGCGCTAATTAAAGCGGATCAAAGTGCTTACTGCTGGCTAGCCACGTTGTCGCTTATCTTATCTGCCGCGAAGAGCGCCGCCAAATGCGATTCGGTGGCGTATACGCAAACCGACCAAAAGCTGCATATATCAGGTGTTAATTGGCCGTTGATTAGCGCGTCCCGGTGGTTCATTAAGATGTCTGTGCATGGTGTGCCATCTCATCACGCCATCGGCAGATACATATAAAGAAAATTTTATTTTGAACAAGAATTGAAACTAGCTAGAATTAATATTTATAGGTCTATTAGTTTAAGTTAAATTAAAGAATTTGCTTGAAGTGAGTCCTAAATTTATATAATCTTCTTACCTGCAATTAGTATTTATATTTTGAGTTTTTTTCATTTACAAAGCTAGGAAAAAATTCTTGGCAGATCCGTACTCAAAATGTGTATGCGGCTTCTCAATTTCAGCATGCCATAATTCTCTCTGTATACCAATACAAAATTAAAATCAAACAAGACTTATTATTTTTGTTCTGTGTACCGGCTGGCTTCGACTCTGCCTGATTTTCCGGATCAGCTGTCGCCGGATCTCTCGTGAGCCAATAAATTCCAATGTCTGAGGCTGAGGCACAGATGCTTGACAACGAAGAGAGCGAGGTGAGGTGAGGCGAGGCAAAAGTTTATGGCCAACAAACGCACTTGAACCGCAGCGGTTCCGCCGAAAATTCCAAAGCCCCAATACCGGAGCTTGGCGATGTCTCTTTATCATCTTTTACGGGGGTTATTCGCGGTGCACGTTGGTTAAATCACGTGCGAATGGCGGCGACGAAATAACCCAAGACGTCATTTCAGCTGCGTGCGAATTTAAATTAATTTACCAGCAAAAATTCAATAACAGTCCAATCGGACTGAATGAACTACGTTTTTGCTATTTTCATTTTTCGTATTTATTTTAATCGTTCACCAACGTCAGCAAAAAATATATTTCTCCCAAAGCAAATATTTTCGCGTTTAACAGAAATAATAAAAAAAGCAATCGTAAAACTCCGATCAAAATCGCTGAGAGGCTTATAGAGGCTCAAATTAATTGGAGCGAGAGCCCCTTCAATGACAAGGAAAATTCAGACAATTGGCGAAACGAAACCACTTGACAACATTAGCGAATAGGATGTTTTCCGATTTAAGCACCTTTAAAGACTCGCCAGAAAACCCGAAACCCGAATAACTCCTGGTATGTGGAGCAGGAGCTTGAACTTTACGCAAAGGTTTTCTTCATAATTTGATGCCGGCACTCGGTGTGGAGCCAAAACATCAAGGCCATTTATTTTCAAACCCCTATATTCTTTTTTTAACTCTTGTCTCCGATTCGGAGCACTGTCTTTGACGTCACATGGCCCCACACCAGATAAAGAAACGAGTTTTGGGGAACTTCCCGCGCACTCAGTTCCGTTTGAAGGGGCCAAATAGATAGTAATTATGTTCGTAATAAAAACATCAATTAGAGCGCCAACGCAATGACCTACACCTGGCACTTGGCACTTGGCCAGCCTGCAGTGACCAGTGGTCACTCGTCAGACGAGCGAGCCCAAACAACAGCCGATAGACTGTTCAGACGCCGACAGCCGTTTATTAATTTGCATTAATAATTAAGGCCAACAGCTGGCGATTTTGGGCGTTCTATCATCTACAGTTAAGCTGAAATTGAGTTGTTTAATAGCCCCTCCGATTCCCCCATTAAACGGTAGCCGTTCCACTCCCGTCAGACGGCTGTAAGCCGGGCTTAGCACTTGATTTGTGCATTTGGCCGCAAACACAATTGCTTGCCGTTTGTTTTTCAAGTCTAAGCACGTGAAAAATGCGTAGAAAATATTTCAAGATTTATTTTGTTGTGCGTTGCAAACAACTCAGTTTGTTTATGCTTTGTTTTGACTGTCTGTTCAATCGGTTCGCTCAATCTTTTGGTTTAATGTTTGCCTTTCAAATTAATTGGCCTAATCATGTTTCTGGGCCGTGACTGGTGATTTGAAACTGTCGAGTGTCAACGAAGACGCAGTCGAGTGGCTCTCAAACTGTAAGGAGATGTAGAGCATGCCGTATTATTCTAGATCAGCATCACCGAGAGAGTCCCGAATAGGAAACGGGCTTTCCGTGGTGAATACGGTTTTGTCAAATAAACTTTTGTAATTTGTTTAACTTTTTAGTTTCTTGGCTTGCTCATAAGTAACAAGCCAGTAGGAAAGCTACAGTCGAATGTGACCGACAGTGAGATACCCGGTACCCAAAGCATTGTGGGTAAAATTAAAGAGCACATGAATATGGAAAAAAGAAAATGCTGACAAATTAAGACAAATGTTGCAAGGAACATGCTGAGCAACACCCAAAAAATACAAATGTTGCTAGGAACATGTTGAGCAACATGCATTTGGGCTGTCAACACAGAAGAAGAAAAAGCATACACAGAAACTTTATTGTTTAATAAGGTACATGTTGATCATCCGCAGAAATGTTTTTATTTCAAATCTATATATTTAAAATAATAAATCTTGTTTGTTCATTTTTGTTCAGTAACTCTTTTTGTTTTTGTATAAGTTATTTTTTCTTCACTGTTCTCTGTCATCTTTGCGTTTAGTTCATTGGGGCTGTCCATATATTACGTTATCTCGATTTTAATGAATGTTGACACCCTCAAAAATTCCTTAAAAAAAGTTTTTTTGTTTAAATATATTGATATAAAATGATGACGTTATCATTGTAAAAGAGACCCCCTCCCCAAGTAATTAAACATAATCATTTCACTGACCCCCTCCCCCCAAAGGTAATTACGTAATATATGGACAAATTCGCACTGCCGATCATAGAGGTGGATATGTTTTAAGCAGAAAGCATCAATGAAACATTAAGAACGTTAAATTAAAAAAAAACTTTAACATAAACTAATATGCAACGTACAAAATTTTTTAGTCTCTGAAATGCAGTGTTGAGTGGTCTATTTATTTCCAGTTAATATATAGGCAACTGAGCAATGAACAGTGAATAAGTGAGCAATATAAATGAGTTTACTCCTTTAAAATTCAGGAACAAGTGGAACATGTTCACCCAAATGAGCATTATTGACACAACACTAGCCAAGCCCAATTAAAGTGATGTTAAAACTGTACGTTTTGTTAACTAGAATATCAAACCTATCTTTGCAGCCGGTGACGAAAACGAAAGTCAATTGGCCAGAACACTTAAGTGAATCACGTGTCATCTGTCCAGGCTAAAACTGTAAAACAAAACATCTGCCCGGGACCCGGGTGATAATTGATGTGCGGAATATGACACTGTTAAGAGGAGCCGCTCAGGCCCTGGTGAATGACCTGGGTAATCGAAATAAATGTAAGTCAATTCCTGTCGAACTTTACTGACGCACTTTTGGTGACAATTGCGAAATGAGGCTGCTAAAACTGTGGGCCAGTGGATCTGCAACTGTCGCCGCCAAACTACAGAAGCGAAAGGCGTTCAAATCGAAACATTTTTGTTTAAAACATTTATTTTTCTGCTTTTAATTTACCATTAGATTTAAACAATATTCAATCATGTTAAGGGCCAAGGTGGTGGTGTCGGGGTAAGTGTGAGGTGGCGGATTCTGGGGGCTGGAGCTTACCTACTTCAATACTTAATTGTCTACGCTTTCCACTTAGGCATATGAATTTGTTGCTTTAATTAATTACACACAGTAATTATAATAATAATCATAATAGTAATCCTCATCTTTGTAATACATCATAATAGTCAAATATATTATTTGTTCATGGGAAATTCAAGACGTACACGTACACTATAGCATATGGAGATATATCGGCACACACACACACATCTATACAGTTTGTAAATGTTCATAATCAATTCTATCCTCTACATAGCGATTTAAGTTTATATTTATACAAGATTTTTAATGTTTAACTTGCTTCTGCTCAGCTTTTGAGTTACTCTGCTTTTTGGACTTAACTAACTGTTTTTGCGCTTAAAACTATTTAACTTAAACATTGATTTGATTTCGCGTGAAACGTCTTGAGGTTATAAATTCCATGTTGTTGCGATTCGAACCGAATTCAGGGAGCTACTTAACATTTCATATGGTGGCCAAATAATATACAAAATAGGGTCCTCCTCCAACCGAATTCGCTAACTGCGTGTATTACAAAAACTGTACATAATGATGGGCTTGGGCTTGGGGGCAAACAATTCCCTGGTGACTTGGCAACAAACGAAAATCAAAGACACTTGCAGTGCAAACTGGAAATTCGCCATCGAAATACTCTAATGGAGGGCCTTCTTCAACTTCATCGACTTCGACTTCGAGTATCAAGTAACAACAAACGAGATATAAAAATACGAGGGATCTCTACTAGTCGGGGACAAACTAGGTTTCTTCGAGCACCGCCTACAAATGCAGTCGGGCCATCAGCTTTCACATGATGGGATCGGGCCCTTGGCCCTCCAAGTCCGAGACCTGGCTTTGGTAGTGCAGCGCGTCCTGGTAGGCCTTCTTCACCGCCTTCCGCTCCGCCGGCTTGCGCGACTCCACTAGCTTCTGCTGGTCCAGCTGCTTGTCGATCCCGAGGATGTCCAGCTTGTTGGCCGGTAGCCACTGCCAGGTGCGCTTCACGTCGAAGAACAGGACCAGAAAGACGATGTCGTCCATGCAGTTCTTGCGCAGCGCCAGCACATCGGTGGGCGGAGCGGGCAGTGGCACCCCGTTGTAAACGAATCCCTTGGGCGTCTTGGGGTCGAGTATGAGAGCGGGATACCAGGGATATCCGCGGCACTTGGCCCACACCAGCTGGAGCGGCTCAAGCGTTGGCTTCTGGCCATACGAGTGCGAGTGGGAGTTGTTGTGCCGCTCCTCGCCGTGGCTGCTGCGATTATTATTCGTGGTGGTGGTGGTGGCAGCCGCCATTGTGTTCCGCCTCGCCTTGATGCTGTTAACCAGCGGCGAGGCGTTGGGAGTGGCTGAGCGCAGCTTGCCAGCCCTCCGGAGCAGCGGCGGCGGCGTGGCCGTGGAGCTGGTGGACTCGCTGAGATTGCTTCGCCGCTTGCCACGACCCCGAGACGCTGAGAGAGATGCCCCTCGTGCCATTGTCGAGGGCGTGGGTGTGCTGCGCGTGCTTAGCCTCGGCGCCTTGCCCTGTCGCGCGCTAAGTGGCCGTTCCTCATCCTCATCGTCGTCGCTGGAGCTGCCGCCACTTCCGCCGCTACTGCTGCTGATGGCCATGTTGCCGTTGTTGCCCTGAGTGTGGTTGAGACTCGCATGCTGGAGGTCCATAGCGTCTGTGGTTCCATCCTGCGAGGTTGACTCGCTCCTCACTGCGGCTCCTTCCGCCGTCTCCATCCGCATCGCCGTCGCTCGCCTCGTCGCTGTCGAAATCCGAGCAGCTGCCCGACATGCTGAAGTCGGAGCAGCTGCTGCAGGGACTGCTCGACTGCGAGGGGGCATCGTCGCTGTCGCTTGCATCTCGCTGATTGTTGGCCCGATACACGCGAAAGCTGTCGGGGATGCGCTCGAAGGGCAGGGGATCGGGCATGGGCAGGGCCTGGCTGACAGCCACCGCCGGATTGGGCGACTTCTTTGGCGACATGGAGGCACTGTGCCTTAGCTCAGGCAGGCGGCGATAGCGTCCCGGTCTCTTGGGGGACTTGCCACCCAGACTCATGCCCAGCTTGCTGCTGATCGAGAGGGCAGTGGAGGCCAGGCTCGCGGCTGCTGCTGCTCCGGCCGACGAGGACACTCCCGCTGCTGCTCCCCCACCACCGCTGCTGCTGCTGTTCTGCGTCGCGGCAAACCCGGAGCCAGCAGGCGGAGCTGTGGCCAGAATATGGTTTAACGTGCCCGCCGTACTGGAGGCGGCTGTGGCCGCCGTTGTGGCCGAGGACGAGCTGCCACTGGTGGACTGAGTGTTGGATGACTGCGAGTTTTGGTGCTCCTCCTTCACGGGCGTCGTCAATGGCTCAGAAGGTCGCTTGAGCGCCGCCTGCGACTTGCGCGTGAGTAATATGGCCGTTCTGGAAGGATAACAAGGGATTACAAGGGATAAAGGTAAAGGGTCGAAACCGAACTTACCTCCGATTAATGCCCACTGGGGAGCTGCTGTTGTTGAGACTCTTGATTGGACTGCAGGGCGGTGTTTGCGTAGAGTTGAGCAAGTCCTTGGACACATTATCGTCTCCATCGGCCTCGGCCATGGAGTCGTCATCAGAATCTTCTTCTTCGTCGTCGTCCTCGTGCTCTATGTCCATATCTATGGCGCTGCTGTTTAAGCGCTTACGCGTGCGCTTCTTAGTGGGCGAGGCACCCACCGCATCCTCCTCGTCACTCTGGGATTGGTTAGCATGTGAAGAGTAACGCTGCAGGAAAAGATTCTTCAATGAGTTAGCAGGCCAACGAAACCGAAATACCAAACACTTACTGCGGCAAAGCGTGCCTTTTGGAGACTCTTGCGCATCCGTGTGATCTCCAGGCGGATCTGCTTGATCTTCTTGGTGCGGTAACTGGGGTTCTTCAGCACCTGCGACTTGTCGGCGAGGATCAGCAGCTTCTGGACCACGTCTTCGCTGGCCGGCGCCGCCAAGAGCTGGCGCAGCTCTTGCTCCACCTCCGCCTCCACGTGATCCACGTGAGACCGCTGCGTGCGCTCCAGCAGGCCATCGCGCTGCAGTTCTTTGCGCAGCTGGACAAAGAGGGGCGCTGCCTGGTCGCGCATTCGAATTCCTGCGCGATAGAACACCGTGTCCTTGTTGTTGTAAGCCAGGCAGTTCTGGATCATCAAGTCGAAGTCCGCCTCCAGCTGCTCCAGCGATGTGTACTGACACTCCTTTAGCCTCAGCCGCATTGTGCCCAGATCCATGGGCTGCTTTACGATGTCCGTGTAGTCGGGCACCTCGCTGGTGTCCACAGGCTCGCGGAATATCTCCATAGTGTCGCGCGCCTCCAGCGAGTCCAGCAGCTTGCCCAGCGCCGACTCCAGCGGATTAAGTTGCAGCATCACCACCTCCTCAGAGATGCGCACGAAGGCCACCTTTAGCTTCTCTCGCTTCCGCACCAGCTCGCACAGCAACCGCGCTCGTTCCAGGTCCTGGCGCAGGCACTGCCAGTACTTGAGTTGCCGGTAGAGTTCACCCGTGTCCGGCGATCCCTCGATGCCGTTGCGCTGGATCACGCCATGGTTGTTGCCCTGGCTCTGGAGGCGTCGCAGCAGCGGCACCCCGTTGCGGTAGTGCCGCTTGAGCGTCCAGTAGGCGATAATGCGGTCGAGGAACTCCTTCTTGCGCTGCATTGTCACCATGGTGGCGATCTCCTGCACGCGGTCGGGCGGAATCGTCGGAATGAGCACCACCGGCGCCGTCGAGCGCTTCTTGGCCAGGGCCTTGCGAGCTTCCCGCATCTTGTGGCGCGTGTCCTCAAAGTCCGGGACGTTCATCTTCAGCTTGGCGTCCGCCGGCGTGTGGGAGTGGCAGTAGGCGAACTTCTGTACGTGCATGGAGGAATCGTTGTGGCCGTCCTTGATCGTGTCCATGGTCATGTAGAGGCCTGCCTGCTGGGCGCAGGTGACATGGAAGGCGGCATAGCAGCTGTGTCGGTGGCACTGGATGCAGGCGCCCAGGCCCTTCTCCTTGCACACGTAGCAGGTGAGGCGCCAACGAGCAGGGGGAATGGTCTCAATGGAATCTAAGGGAGAGCACCTCTTAGTTAAGAACTCAGCGAAAATAAGGAAAAGAACTACACACCTATGGGCTCCAGGAAGACGGTGTTGGCGAACCGCACTTCCGGTATCCACAGGGCACACACCACGTGCGCCCACTGGCCGTGATCCGTCTGCTTGAAGGCGCCGCCTGCATTCGGACAGAGCACACAGTTCACGGGCTTGCTGGGCGACTGCAGGCAGCGCCGGCACAGCCACTGGCCCTCCGGGATGTAGGGCACGCCGTAGCAGTCCTGGTGCACCGCCAGGTTGCACATGTCGCAGAAGAGTATCACGTTCGTGTTCTGGCACTCGCCGTCCAGGCAAATGCAGCAGACGGCGTCGTCGTCCACCTCGACGCCCGTGGGTGTGCCGTTGGCCGCCGCCTGGAAGTGCGACTCCTTCTCCAGCCGGTCCATCAGCAGCTCCATGGTATCAATGCCCACGGCATTGAGCCCCAGCCGCTGGCGCTCCTCGTTCATGTGCTCCAGCCAGGCAGAGTCCTCCTCGTCCACGTCGTACTCCACCTCGCCGTCCAGCTCTTCCAGCGACTTCTCAATGAAGCGGTAGTAGGCCAGCGGCCGCGGCGGGGCGTCAGGCACTCGGTAGTCGGGAATCTCGGCCACCCGGGCGACGGGCACCTGGACTCGGGCCCATGGTGCGTTCTCCTCCAGTGGCGGGGCGTCGGCGTTCAGGATGCAGCCCCTGGTCACCAGGGCAGCGAACTCCTCGTCCTCGACGAGCGGCAGGGCATCATCGATGCCCAGGCGCACGCTCTTCCCGTCCAGATTGAACGTCACGGTAGCCTCCTCCTCGTTGTAGGCCACCAGCGACTCGGGATTGGCGTACTGTCGCACGGCACCCCCTCCGGACGCTCCTCCTCCTCCAGCACCGCCGCTTGCTGAGGAGCAGCCGTTCTTGGCGTCCGCCGCGCCGCCGCCGTGCTGAGGCTGCTCCTTAAGAGGACGGGGCGTGGAGTGGTGCGCGCCGGACCGGGAGCGCGCCTTCTTCCGGCTCGGTGTCAGCACGGGCGTGAGCGGCTGGGGATTGTCGTGGTCGTACTTCATCAAATGGTACTGGAGGCCCATAATCGTCTTGTAGCTGCGGTCGCAGCCGCGGACGGGACAGGCGAACGGCGGCTGTGCCTGCTGGCTCTTCACGCCCTTGCAATATTCCACGGCGTCGAAATCGAGCCCCATGGCGGGATCTGAGGGATCGGCGGGATCCGCTGCAGCTGCTCAATCGCAGGGCGCAAGTCGCAAATCGCGGGCGATGCGATGGCGGGGCTTCTCGGGGATTCGCGTTCGCGGGGCACTGTGTCTACTCCGCGGCACGACTGCTCATTAGAGTGTACATCCCACGGAGGCGCAAATAAACGTGAAATATAAATGAAAACTCAGTTCTAAGCCTGTTTTTTAGCTTTTTTTAGCATGGCCGATAGGCCAATCTGACCAACTGTTCTGAAAAACCAGTGTTGCCAGATGAAAATTCTGTTTTCACCTAAAAAATCTCACAGAGTCGATATTTTCCCCTAAAAAATCCAGTCTTCCCCCTAAATCGCCTGGTCATGCCCAACACTGGCAGAGATGACCAGTATATTTTTGCTATATACAGGCTATTCGGAGCTTGGACAATTATTCAGCGTACTTTTTCGTACCATAATTAATTTGTCTTTGCCACAAAAGTTATCGGTTGTCACATGCAGCTTAAAACTCTGGTTTTGGTGTGCTTTGCAACACGGACTCTTAGAGATGTTTGTTTATGGAACCAGTTGGAACTGGTTCTAGGCCGCCTGTTATTTCAGGTTGGCAAACATTATAAAACCAGTTTGACCCGTTTGAATTTTGTCAACGACAATGAGAATTGAGTGTAACATACGTTTCCGCTTGAAGTAACGTCTTCTGAGGCAGTGTAGTTGTGTTTTTCACTTTGCGCGGGAACTGGCGGTCAGCGTCAGTGTTGACTACCGCCGCAAGAAGTGCGCACTGCAGCACACAAAGGTCTGTTAGCATCTGTCAACATACAAAGCCGCTGTTAGCAGCTGCTGTCGCGCGTCCCCATTGCCGCCATTTGAATTAAACGAATTAAACGGCAGCCAGTCTGCGGATTGTGCATATAATTGTGTAAATAAGTCGCCAGTTCGTGCAAAATGGAGGACGTAATGGGCGTGTTCGGCTCGCTGTCGGACCTGCAGCGTGAATTGGAGGTCCTGCATAAAGTAAGTCCCCGCCTCCCGCGGCCCCTGCATCCATCTCCAGTTCGAGTCAACACAGCGTCCCTTTTTTTTAGGCCCATTTCCAGGAGCTGGACCAGCTTTTCTACGGCACGGGCTCCTCGTCTGTAAGCCACGAACCGGAGCCTAAGCCGGAGGAGAGTGCTCCGTCAGCCGGCAGGAGCGGGGGATCGTCGGTGACGCCGCAGCAAACGAAGAAGCGTCCCAAGCGACTCAGCTCTCTGGCCGAGGACAAGGACGATTCCGAGGGTGAGTACCTTTCGGTCGGAAGGGACGCGGACACCAGTGCTAACCCCCTGAATTCTTCAGCCAACTCAGCCTCGACTGCCAACTCGTCGGCTCGCCAGAGCGCTCGGGTCAACAACTCCCAGCTGTTGGCCGTCGCAGAGGACAGCCTCAACACTACGGCCTCCTTGATGCCACCGCCGCCGGCACCAGCTCTGGTGGACACTACCCTTAACTCGGGGCGGCCACAGCGCGCCGCCAAGCTAAAGTCCGAAAAAATGCTCAAGGAGCCCTCGCTCATCCGCAAGATGCGCCGCCCCAGCGACGAGGAGAGCATTCGGGTCAAGGTAGAGAGCGAGCAGCGGGCCTCGCAGTTCCACAGCTCTACAAGCGGACTCGACACCCTGGAAAAGCAGCCGGAGCAACCGGAGTCGCAGTCAGAGCAGGCCCCTGCACTTCCCGCAGCCGAAGAGCCGGATCAGCCGGCGGAGGGCATAAACACCTCGAAGACTCTGCGGGTGAAGATCAAGCGGGAGAAAATGAGCAACGAGAGCCTGGCCCAGCCACCGAAGCCACCGCCTCCTCTACTGCCATACTGGAGTCGACTGTAGAGACTGCCCGGCCGGACGAGACGGTGGCTACCAATACGACGGCCACCAATACAACGGCCACCACGGAGCCCGGCAAAAAGGGTCGCAAGAAGAAGAAGGACAACGCCGAGTGCCACAGGCCCATCAAGATTGAGCGCTTCAGTGACCTGGACAAGGGCTCGCCAGTGTCGTCCCGCACGCGCAAGTGCAGCACAGAGTCGCGGACGAACCAGGAGCACTCCATCTACAAGGACGCGCTAGAAGGACCGCCTGCTGCTGCAGCTGCTCCGGCTGCTGGCAACGAGACTGTGACGCATAACAACGTCACCATGGTTCTGGGTCCTGCACCCACGTCGGACGACAGCCCACGGGGACCGGCTGGGGACGCCACCTTCGAGGTTCACAAAAGTGACAAGAAGGCGCCTGCCAAACAGGACAGCCTCCTTACCGAGGACGAGTCAGTGGAGGACAAATTGCCAGTATCCAAGACGCTCTCGGGCATCAAGGCCATGAAGCTGCCGGCTCGCACCCACGAGCTCTTCAAGTGAGTAGCTTGGTTAGCTTCGTTAGCTGCCTTCGTTAACAATTCCTCTTTGCCTATCCTTGCCGCAGTCCGCTTCTGCAGAGTCCTGTGAAGATGCGTGTGGAGGCATTCGAGAACGCTGCCAATGCCCAGACCAATCTCCGTCCCAAGCGGATTAAGGATGTGGTGAGTTGCTAGCCCGCTAATACCTTTTACTGGGCTTAATCAGCTTCTTCTTTCGCTTGTAGCAGGGCACGCCGGGGTCCAGCATTACGCCCAAGGTGGGCAGGCTTCCGGCTCCGGTGGTGGGGCGCTTCTACACTCCCACGCAGACGAGCAGCATGCTGCCCGCGAGCTCGGCGCAGCCCAAGAAGGCGCCTGCCAGTGCCTCCAAGGCCACCACACTGATGAAGACTGCGACTGGGACGAACCTAAAGTCCACGAACTCGGGCTCCAGCAAGACGCTGTCGCGCGAGAACAGTGGCGACGACTTCCGCAAGGGACTGCACAACCTGGCCGAGGAGCGTAAGAAGATGCGCGAGCTGAAGCACCAGCAGGCCGCGCAGCAGCGCGAGGCCAAGGACAAGGAGCGGGCTGAGCGCATGGCCAAGTTGGCGGCCGAGCGTGCCAAGAAAGCGGAGGAACGTAAGCGGGTGGAGGAGCGCAAGCGACAGGAACTGGAGGAGCAGCAGCGCAAGCTGCGCCAGCAGGAGGAGGCCGAGGCGCTCAAGAAGGCCAAGCTGAAGGAGCTGGAGCAGCAGAAGCTGCAGCAACTGCAGACTGGGGCAAAACCCAAGAAGATGTTGCCGCCGCCGCCGAAGACGAAGTACACTTGGGAAATGCTGCACGAGGACGACTCTACCGATGACGAAGGCAAGGTTACCCACAAGCGACCGCCGGCGCCCACCTGGAGTCGCAGTAAGTTCGCAGAATTAATTAAGTCTTAAGGCTGTGCACTCATAATTTTTCTAAATAAACAACTTTTTATTTTTCAGGCCACGTCCGTGGAGAGGCCATCATCATGCAGAGCCACTGCCCCACCGACATCATCGACAGCTTCTTCTCGGTGGCGCCCACAACTCCGGACCTGAAGCAGATATTCCCGAGCATCGATCCCAGCCAGCTGAGGCGGAACTCCAGCGTGCTGTGGTCCACACCGCCGCGCTACTCCGAGCTGCCGAAATACTAGCCCAGTAGTTCTGTTTTTCATTATCGTAATCGCACATCTTTATCATTGAATAAATAAAGTTAATTGTGAAAATTAAAGCAGAGTACCGCTGTCTGCCTGACACTAATACCCAGGTGCTTAAGAACTATTAAAGCCGCCAGCGTGCTCAATCAATGGTTCGCTGGTGGCCGCTTGCCGATTCCATTAGCGCAGCTGCCCAACAATGGAGACGGCGACGTCGATTCGTGAAAAGTGTGAAAACGCAGAGGATGGAAAGAAAACAAGCAAGGCAAACTCAATTTCACTGGTCATGGGGCATGGTTTTGTGGCATGATGAGCTCTATTCGTTTCTCCTCATCATTTCGTTGTTACTTTAGTGGAAATGCCTTTGCAGAGCATAGTTTTCTTCCAATTCATTCTCATTTTCATTTCAAAACGAACATGGTGTAGTAGTTGCACGGTAATAGCTACTGACTGGAATGGGCTCCGCTTGGTAATCGCCTTCTAGCCACCAAGGACCTGGTGTTCAACGTAAATTCGCGATTGCATTTAGTAGCCCATACTCACCACGTTCCCAACTCAGTCAGGGGAAACCACCATCCCGCCACGAGCTGTTGGGAAATGCGAATGACCTTGTAACTCTATGACACAATAAGAGGATGGAACATTATGGATTTCCCGAATAAGAAGGCGTTTATCAGGCGAGAGTTTTATGGCAACAATAAAATAATAATAAATTAAAAACTTACTAGTCGTTAATCTTCAAGCTCTCCCAGTTTAATAGAAACAAATACTTTTGTACTAAAAATTGTAGGAAACCTTATGTAAACTTATGTCCTTTCACAACAGTTTCAAAAAGAATGCGACTTTTTCAAAAGAATGCGAAGTCATCCATTCAGGAGAGCCACAGAAATCACTAGGACTCCGAAATCCCTTAAAAAGGTGTCTAAAAGTATGCAATTAAATCTTCGAGGTAACAAATTTAGTGTAAATGTTTTTTTTAAGATGTGGCATAGATCTTGACACCATTTAAAGGGATTTGAAACCCCTAGTTATTGCAGTAGCACCCTTAAATATTTACTTATGACAGTTGCCTACAAGGAATACATTAACGAAAAAGAAACAATTATAATTTAAATTAACTTCTTAAAAAGAAATAGTTTTTAGATTCATTCTTGTAATCTGAGGACCCATAGGAAATGAGCCTCAAACATAGGTTTCTCTAAAATCTTAAACAAATCCTTGGTTATGGACATTTTAAACGGACAATATTGCTCTTAGCTATTAGGGGAGATCGAGAATTGCATATTCTTATTTATGTGGTTGCTGTAAGTGGTAGAAAAAGCCTCGTTCTAACCTTGCTCCTCACAAGTACTGGGTGTTAAGGCTGTGCAGCTTGCGAATCCACCACTCCCGAAGACTCCACCAAATAGCCAAAGAGCGGCCAAGCCATCGCACAGTGGGCGAAACGGCAAAGTAATATTTTGTTTGCTTCAAAATTAAATACCCTTCAATACAACTAAAAGGCAAAATATAATTTTTTTTTTGTAAGTTTACAGTCTCCTATTAATGAGCTTGGTTGTGGATATTTGTAATCGATAGTAACTGAATTTTGTCGCCAGTCAACTCTGTTAAAATTAGGTTTAATGGAGCTCCATCGACTGTTTGGCCCACTGTGCGATCGCTTCTCCGTTTTCTGGTTTCTTCGGCTCGCCGCAGAGTCTTCGGGCCCACCTTAGTCAGTTTGAGTCGAGCGTTCGAACGTGGCGCACCTGTTGACGGTTTTCTGGTAGGTGAGCGCGGCTTGTGGATCAGACGGGATAGCATATTGCAGATTGAAGAAGCCACCGCACCATTCGTCGGGCCATTCGGTGTGCGTTTGCGTCTATGAAAAGTGAATAACTAAGCCGGGCTCGAAGCCAGCGCTGCGCATGCGTGAGAGTGTGAGTGCGAGTGAGCCAAAGAAAAGAGTCTCTCTTTCTTGAAATGAAGCAAACGGCGAATATGTAAACGTATAACGAATAAATGATATTTGTGCGGTGCGCGATGTGTGTGTAGAAAAGCAAAAAAATCCATACGAACCCCGCGGCAGTGGCAGCAGCAACAAAAACATCAAAAAACTTTCTTTTTTTCGCGCTACCTTTGTGCCTTGGCTGGAAGTTTGTTAGTTTTGTCCGCGTCTGTGTCTGTGTCTGCGTCTTCGTCTGCGGCTTTTGTTTACGGTTGCTGTGAAATCTGTTGCAAATTCATAATTTGTCCGCCGTTTCACTCCCAATTAAAGAGCCACTCGGGCCCAGGAGTGACGGGAATTAATTAAGATCGGGCAGCTGAGAGGGTATCACGTATCCGCCAGGTTGCCCCAGCCCCAGCCGGATACGCAACCCGTCAGGCGGCCTACACATGTCCGCAGACTGCAATTCGATCCGCTAAATGGCTCGGAGCTCCAAGTCCAAGTCCAAGAGCAGGTCCCAGTCCATGTCCCGTGTCCCGTGTCCCGTTCCAGCACTGGATACTGTTAGTTGTGCCATTTCAAGCGCACTTGTGCCAATTTTCCAGGCAGCAGCTGCCTCGGCCTGTCGCTTGATTTTAGCTTTTCGATTATTTAGAGTTTACATTCCTCGGAGCCGCAAAACCGCATTTCAACTCGGGGTCCGTCTTGGCCCGACCAAAAGCTGGAACTTTTGTTGTTGTGTTTCTTTTGCATTTTCGTTGATTTTCCCCTAACTGGTGAAATTTTTCATTATAATGAATTATTGGCGTTATTTATGTGCAAAATCTAATTGAAAATAACGTGCAGCGGCGTAGCACGCAAAAACATCAATCAAGACTTGCATGATTATCGGAAGCGCTTTGCGGCGAGTCCGAAATGGAAAAGCAGAAGTCGATGAGTCTCATGGATTCCGCCTTTTGAGGGGAAACTTCGGAGATCTTAAAAAGTAAAAGAAAGGAGGTTCTTCGATGTCGATGAATGGGCAACTTTTGGAACCCTGAAAGTCGTAAAGATCTCCGCTTATGCAATTTGGAGTTTCGTATTTCGGACGAAACCTTCTCTCTCTCTCTCTGTCTGCCTCTGTCAATATATCACAACTCCCTTGTATCCTCACTTTGTGCGCTCTTGCCGGCTAAAAGAGTGGTTACGCAACAGAGACAACTCCAAAAAAATATCTTATAAAAATCACATGAGTCACTTAACAGAAGAAGACGGAGAGAAATAAAAACTAATTACCTGCAACTTCCGCCGGGTGCTGGAAACGTAAGAAAGCACGTCCGATAAAGCCAAAACAATTTGAAGGAAAATGTAAACAAGCGGCGGCGTGGGCGAGTTGCTCATTGGAAAGAAACAACAATCCGCTGAAAAATGGAGTCATTTAATGACAGCCCAGAGAGCAACCAAAACAACTCGCCCACGAAGGGGACTGTGCCCGCTGAGGTCTTGCTCACGTACAACTTTCTATTTCACTGGGATTCTTCAAGCGTGCAGCGGAGATTTCAAGGTTCCTCCCGAGACCGAGCTGCCAAAATCAGCCCGGGACATGACTCAACAGTGCAGTCCGGTCCGGTCCGATCACATACACACGCTGTGCTGTGGTGGCAACCTTTGCCTTTCCTTTCCATTTGCCACCGCGGTTGCTCTGGATGCTTTCACTTTCCATCTAATGCCCGGCAATTGCTTCAGTTGCTGCCGACTTACAGTCCGGACCTGTTTTGGCTTCTGATTAGCACGAAGGGCACTCGGGCATTGGGTAATCCCGCGCAGCTTCAATGGCTTAGCAACCTCCGATCGATCTGCTCTAGATGATAACTCCGAGTGGTTGGTTGCCTAGGAATTTCACTTTTGCTTTCTGACACCTCGAAACTGTGTTGCGACTTTCGCTGCAGCCAATTTCTGAGCGACTGGGACATCAATCAAAATTAGCATTTCAATCAGCCGAGTTCAGTTATTCGCTTTATGCAATAGGGAAACAAGAGACAAGAGACCCGAGCCCAAAGGGTTTCTGAAAGTGTTTTCTTTTGCAGCCGTTAAGATATCAGGGTTTATTGACTTACGTAAAGGCTAATGCGAATGCCGGTTGTGGAGTACTGCGGGTTAATGGGGCTTTGGCCTAAGCCCGACTGACGTAATGTCCAACTCAACTTTAGGGGCTCACTTTGCAGCAGAAACTTGCCAATGACAAATGACTTGGGACACAAACTGCAGAATCCGGCATACTTCCTGACCACCATTCTCCCTCTTTTCAGCATAAACTCAGGCGGTCAAAGCCCAGACATGCCTCGCCAAAGTGCGGTTCATCAATAAAAACAACAAAATAGCTAAAATAAATAGTAGAAACCCCTGACAATAACGCTCACAGAGGCAAGCCAGTGTGGCCTCCGCGGAACCCAGTGTTTATGCAAACATGCGACGAAAGCCACAGAACTTAACACACAATAAACTATCGAGTAGGGGCCGAGCGGGAGACGGGGGCGGAGGAGGAGGAGGAGGAGGAGGAGACGGAGGAGGAGAAAGGCCAAGTACCACCTCCCTGTCGTCGGCCATTTCCAACAATAGACGAAGAATGCTGAGAGCCCATCGACACTTGATGGCCGTTGCTGTGTCGACGTTGCCACTGGCGCTTCTGCTGCTCCTTGTACAACTAACAGGTAAGTCTTGGCTAGAAACCGGGCCCAGACAGTGACATGCCCAACAAAAGAATTTCACATGCATTCAGTTAATAAATTGAACCTTAATTGTGAGGCCTGAGCCAGCAGCCAACTTTCACGCCGCCAAACAAAGTTGGAGGATGAAAGTAGAGATAGCAAGGCCATGATCTTTAACAAATCTTGGCGGAGGTTTCTCAATTGATATAAGATTTGCATGGCTCGATGTTGAGTATTGAGAAAAAAACAACAAAAGAAAGGGGCAAAAATATATCTAAGCAAATATTTTAAATTGCAAGAAATATTTTAGTAAGCCTCATAAGTATATTTATATATTTTTTCATAATATTATTGTTACCAAGAAGGCTAGAAGGTATAATTTTTTTTAATACAAATAATATAAATTCAAATATAAATAGAAAAGACCAATAAAATCGCCAAGATGCGGAACAACCGTACATTTGAATTGCAATATGCAAGCCATTTTTCAACATGCCACATATCTGCTCTCCTCTCGCTAGCACAATATAGAATGCGCTTACTAAAAAATCATATGCCGTTTCTCATCTTGACGTTATAATGTATTTGGTATAGATATATGGAATAATAATATTTATAATATATATTTTCTTAGTGGCCCTACTTCGAATTAGCTCTTTTAATTATCATAGATTTTTTGTATAATTCATTCCGAGCTCCAAGTTAAGGCTTTTTTCTTCTCACTTATGCCCCATCGAAGCGAAAATCTCTAAGTTGTTCTGAAGAGAGCTTAGCAGCAGAGGTTCTGCTCAAGCGAGCATTTAGCTGTTACAAACAGAGATAGTGCAAACCCACTTTTCCTCACGTGAGCGCAATTTTAATATTAAATTTGTTACGTTGGCGAGGAATGCCTTCTCACAAAAACAGAAAAATACAGAAATTCTCCAGTTGATGGAGATGCTCGGGGTACTTTTCACTCGTACTCGTACGTGTTTATTCTTCTCCATTTTAGAAAGCTGGCGCTGGCTGCATAATTTATTAGGCGTTACTAAGAATGCACAGCTCTTGGCTGCCTGAGTGCCTGCCTTCAAACTGTGCCAAACGTAATGAAGTGTGCTAACTGTACTGTTCCGTACTGTACTGTACTCAAGTGTACTGTAGGTGTCTGGGCACCCGCACAATCGCCAAGAAGTTTGTTTATTTTCCTTTTTTTTTGCTACTGAAATACGGGCTTGACCCACAAAAATCGAGGCACGTCTTTTTCGCGGTGGGTGACACATTTCAAACGACCGAAGAGCCCAAAACCAGGCCGATCGCATCTGCATCTGGGTTGTCTAGCACTGATCGCTGATCGCATCTCGGCGCCGGATGATTCATTGGCTCCAGCCACAGAAGGCTTACCTGTGTTGCACAACTGCGATTATTCATGCCGGATTCATTGACTCCCGGCCAGGGCTTGGTCTTGGGTTTTTCGCGTTCGCTTGGTTCCATTGCGAAGTGCGTGACGCGCGTGAATCGAAGTTGATTAAAGTTTATTATGGCCTGGGAGTGCGTGGTTTATCATCGTTAAGTGACGCCGGACTGGGCTTATATAAGATGTGAAAATGGAGCCGTCATTAGGCACTGTAAGCAGTGTCTTAAATTGAACATAAAACACATGAAAAGTAATCAGAATGAAGGAGCCTAATGGAAATATCACGGATTTCTTTCCAGCTTCTGCAGAAATAGCTACATAATTAGTTAGAAGCTGTGACTTGTCATATATTTTTTTGCATTGCAATTCACATCTAATTAATAATATTATGCCATGTAAGAATTAAATAGAAAAATTGTAGAATTCTTGAAAGAAAGTTAAGTACTTAGGGCACCATGATGAGGTTTTTCTTAATTGATGGTCCCTTTACACTTTTTTCCCCAGTGCACAATAAATAAATAAATTGTAACGCCTGAAATGTATAAAAATATGTTCCTACAGAAAATTGTTGGTTAATCCTTACAAATATTTGGTAAAAAAAAATAAAAAGAAATTGCAAGTACGTAAGCTACGACCAAACTCTTTAATTAATGAAGTCAACTAGGACAGTATTAGTATCAGAATATTTAGAACAGACTCCCTGTAAAATCTTTTTCGGCCCGCAAAAGAAAATATGATTTCCGATAGACAATTGAAGAAGAAAATAATATTTGCACCATTTAATGTGGTTCTAATGCCAAAGCAACAGCGTATTGGCGCCTTACAGCACAATTCGGTGCTTAACAGCAATAATTGATAGTAGTTAACAGCAATATGTTACTCCTTTACATTTTGATTTATTTTAGGAGGGAAGAAAACCGATTTGGTTTACGATAAGTTTATCTGGAGATTTTTTTTACCGGACAGATAGCTGTCAGGAACTTTAACAGTGATGGCAAAAACCGGCTCTAAATGATACAAGAAGTTGAGGTAAATTGTTAAGAAGCATAGCCATTATCTAATAAAGCTATAGTCTTATGGCACTGTAAGTAAGTAAGCAAATATTGACATAGGACATTGGACATAGGACTGGTTATAATCAGACCAGAAGGCTAGGTGATCATGATCTGAAACCCGAGTTAAATAACGACATATATTACACTCTTTTCTGTTTTAGTATATTAATATATTATAAATATTATAGTGTATTCATATATTTATTCATTTGGCAAACGATTCTAGCAGATTAAAAGATTCGCTTAAAAAGTGTAAATAATTAAATGAACAAAGATTTTGTTAAATACAAGGAGCAGTCTTGAGCTTACAATTGATTTAAAAAGGTAGTTAGTCTTCGTTATTTGAGCTCACTCGCTCGACGATACTTAGCATTTAACATGGCTGCGCGAATTCCTTATTACGGCATCTATTCATCTATTATCACGCTAAGAGGGAGATTTGTGGCTTGTTATTGCCCATTAGGTCGCAGCTTCCCATGCACCCCGGCAAACTCCCGCGATTAAGTATGACTGCGCGGCTGAGCTCCCATTTACTTATGCATTCCATCGAAAGGCAGCCAGCAGGCGGCAATCTGCAGGCAGCAGCCAGCAGTCAGCCATTGTAACCGCTTAATTGCACGAATCCGGCCAACTGAGGCAATCAATTAAAGCTAACTGCACTGTTTACTGGGCCATTTGGAGCCCGGCCCGGCCAGGCCCGGCTCGGCTCGACCAAAACCTTTCATGCAGCTAATAAGCCGCAGAGGCAGTGGCTTGGGGAATGCACACGCTTTAAATTTACATAGAGTCGGGCGAAGTGAAAATAATTTCAACAGGGGCTTAATTAAAAGAAAACAGAATCTCCGCGCTGTGGCTTAGTGAAACAGAAAGAAGCAGCTGGTAACTGGTAACTACCAGTTAACAGTTACGCCCGGGTAACGGCTTTTCGGGGCCTTCTTCGATACACATAGCGAATTGAACTCTCTTTTCCATCGGAAAGTGTCAAAGAAAGCGCCATGAGTCGGGCTTTTACCCGTCTTCCCATCGACTGAGTCAGCGCGATGGCAGGGCTCGGGATCGGCTGCGACACTGTAACCCGCTGACTTACTGCCACAACCTGCTGGATTTTTCATCTCCGCCGAGCTCCCTCTTTCGGGCGCAACTGTTAAGCTGATTAAATTTTCAGATTAGCTCGTTCCACGGCCAATTTCCCCAAGCATTCTTTCGTTTTTTGGCACATTTCGGTTACATGGCCCACTTGCCATGGCAGAGTGACTGAGAGAGGGAAAATATAAATATAAATAATCAAGAAAGAAAGAGCGAGGGGAGAGAAGCTGCCGCAGAAATTTATCGCTTGACTTTTTATTGGGTCAGGAGGCAGGTTCGTTCGGCAGGTTTCTTGTTCTCCGCGATCTTGGCTGGGATTCGTGGCCTGGCAGTTTTTGTGGATTCTCCGCGGTGGGCCGTGCTGCTCAAAGGCTGGGAATGTTGACGCAATTAATTATGGAATGTCTGTGCACCTCAGAGCAGGTGAGTTGGGGCTTGGATTATCGAAAAGCAGCGGGGATTCGTTTAGTAATTTTTAGTATCACAGGAATATTAAAATTTAACCACTGACTATAAATAATTATATTCCCTGACTCCTGTTTATTTGTTTCAATCATTGTTCTAATTAGAGCAATTACTAATACTAATACTAAGGCATAAGGACTTCGGCATGCTTCGGCCAGCTTCGTAAGCTGGCACACATTCTTTCCGATCGGCTTGTTAACATTTTTAAGGTAACAACAATGAGCTCCTTTCCCTTTCTGACCAGAAACTTTCGGTCAGTTGAAGCTCGCAATCAGCGCACATGCTGATCTCTCACATTCAATTAACTTAAACGCTTCTCCACCCCGAACGGCGCTTTCAATTAGAGCCGAGCACTGCCTGAGCTTGATCAGGCGCTCGGGCCTGGCCTGGGTTGGGATGCGATTCCCAATCAAAACATAAAACCGAAGCCATATCAATAACTGCGTACTTTCCCTTTCCCATGAGAAGAGAAGAGGAGCGACTCTCGTACTGGGATGCCCAAAACTGTACGATGAAATTCGGCACATCGAAAGTTGTCAGGCGTGCACACACGAAACGCTGCGTTTATGCGACGCCGGATTCATGAAATGATAATGCTGGCATTCGTGCATAGAATGTTAAATTTTCTTGCAACTTGTTGCAACAATACTTATTTACATACTTTGATTACTAATCACGGTTTGTTGTTAACTCCGATATTCGAAATTCATAAAAATAGTAAGTTTTCAAACTTGTACTTTGGGCCGCTCTTGTATGAATTTCATGACACTTACCGCATAAACTTGGTAACAGACACACACCCAACGGCAGGTAAACTGAACCCACAATTTACCCACTCCGTCTTTTCGTTTTTATTTTATTTTTTTTCCTTTTCTGGCCTTTGTTCGTTCTTCTTTAATGGTTGTCCTGAGGCGCTGTGAGCCCAGATTAAATGGCAGTGAGCGGGGGAGCCGGATGGAGTGCGGCTGGGAGACGGAGACCCTTTCATGTGTCGGCGTTGACAATCAATGGCAATCAATGAAAATACTCCTTTAGAGCTCTTCCCAAATTTACTATGGAAGACCGAGTCAAACCGGTTGTTTGAGGAATGTTTTAATCGCGAATTCATTCGGCAATTTATTTTTGGAAAAGGTGTAGGCACTTTTTCTTTCGAGAAAAAAATGAGGCTACATAGAACCTTTTCCCATATAAAAATATTCATGTTTTGTTCTAAGTAATGTTCAGAAGCTAAGCATTTGTAAAATTTTTTAAATTGTAAGCTTTGATCTTCACTTACAAGAAAAACAAAAGACTTAGGCGACAAACTTGCGTTTAACTTCTCTCCTGAAATATAAACCGGAAAGAAGCAACACAGAACTTTTTTATTTATAAAAGTATTCGTGTTTTGTTCTAATTAATGTTCAGAAGCTAAGCATTTGTAATATTATTTTAATTGTAAGCTGATTAACCACGCATAACAAAAGACTTAGGCAACAAACTGATAATCTATCTGTAAGTTTGTAAAAATTAAAGAAAAAAACAAAATATCGTATTGAGATATAAGAAACGATTATTTTATGATTAATTCCCTTGTTTCAAAAAATACAAATCGATTGGCTAACGCAAAGACTTTGATCTTTATTAAGAAGACAAATAAAATCCTTAGGCGACAAACTTCCGTTTAACTTCTTGCCTGAATTATAAACCGAAATGTTTGATTAAAGATATGGTCTAAGCTGCATTCCGCAGAAAAATGATTTATAGATGATAAGGTCAAGTTTCTTTGAAAAGAAAACCAAATGCCTCAAAAGCCTCAAAGTGGTAGAAATATCAGAAAATGACACAGAGAACCTGGCCATAAAGAGCCGTTAAATGGGTGCAGTTAGCTGCTGTCCAAGCAACGCAGACATAGACCGCGGAGTGACACAATAATACCCACGCTCTCACGCACGCACTCACAGATACCCAGATTCACCCATACCTGCGCAGGTTACCCATTTCTATTTGGCACGCAGTTGGAAATAGCCCAATAAAAAGCTGGCTGACTGACTGACTGACTGACTGACGGTCTGTATGCGAAGTGGGACTCTCGCTGCGAGTATATACTCTCCGAGCCGGTTCTCTTGGCCGCTTGGCCACTTGCTGTGGACACACAAACGCAGACACGGGCAATCGTGAACTTGTCACAGACCATTAAGACCATATTGGCCATACTGGCAACTCGTTTCCGTTTGGCGGCTATACATAAGCCGGCTACTGTGGGTACAATGACCCAGTTTTGCTGTCGGGAGACGGAGGGAGAGGCTCGGGCATTCATCTGCCTGTCAATCGATAGATTCCAAGCTCAGTTCTCGGCCAGCGCGTTTATCTGACGGATTCGCCTGCAGGGGCGTCACCTGTTCCCATTCTCTGCCCCAGCAAGAGCTGCCTTTAATTATTCAATTGAAGCCGAGGGTGACTGACCCAAGCCAAGTTGTCGACTGCTTTGGCAGAAGCAGAAGATGCCACATTCAACGGCAGGGACCTGAACTATTTGCAAAATTCCCCAGGAGATCGTGCAGATCGCTTATCGCACAGTAAATTGCAGCTAGTTACAGGGCTTAGCCGTGTTCTGGGCTGGCCATTATTCCAGCCTTTGTTCTGGCCAGCGAGGAATGCGATGTTCTTGTTCGCTCCCACCTGCGGCTTAATTAAGCATGTGAGACAATTAGATTTCCCAAGTGCCGGCAATTATTATGTGGATGGAACTGGCCGCCCCTCGGATATGGGAGGATTTCTTCCAGCTTTTTTTGCACTGCAACGATTAAGGCCAGCAGACCGCGGCCCGGTAATAAATTTACCCTCCCCCCTGCTGCGAGTATTTTCTGCATTGGTTTTCGGCTTGGCCTAGACCTGCCCCACAGCAGGCAGCCGAGCGTAACCAACTGCAAAAGTTGCAGAAGCTTTAGAGCTCGCAGCAGCATCTCCGGAAGCCTGGTCAAAACAGCAATGCTGTCGGACTGCAACCAGCTCGGGATTCCGCTTCAACTTAGCTCGACTTCGAGGCGGTTAGATCAGAGCCAGACCTTGATTAAGGTCATTCGCTTCGGACCTATGCCCGAGTGGCTAAAACGAAGGATGAAGCCAAACACTAAGACAAAGTTTTATGCTTTTAAAACAATAACATTTTATTAGCTGTATAGTGATCACTTGATTAACACTTGTTATAAAAATCAAATATATTTGGATTTTATTATCCTATATTCTGAGATATATCTTCAAAACACTCGAATGAATCTTACAGAAATACTGAGAAAATCCTCAAGTGTAGTTCAGACATATCCGTATCGTTCAAGTGCCAGTAAACATATCTAATTGCCAGACACGCGCCTCGGAGGCCAAACACTCGTGCAGTGCCAAGGGCCAAGCTTCAGCCACGTTCATGGTACCTGGAAATGCAAGAAAGTAACGAAATGTGGAAACCGGAAAATCAGTTTTCCAACGAATTGCTCAATTTCACCAGACCCAACTTCGGGCCGAGTGGAGCTAGAGTGCAGTTCGTCTTGTCTTAGGCTGCTCTCGTCGTCACTTTGTTAATTGCAGATGCCGAGTGCACTGTGGAAGAAATCTCCCAAACATGGCTCAAATCAAATTACAACATTTTTAGGACCTGGAAATTAATTATAATAAAATAGCAATTCCAAACAGGGCTCTGGCATCTGGCTTAATTTATCTTTGCTTTCAGGGCACTGGCTAATTAAAGGGAAAAGAGTGAATAAATGGGAACTGATCCTAGGGCGACGTGGTCGGTTGGTTCTTTTAAACTTTTTTGAAAAATACACCTTTAATTTATTTTGATTTGAAGTTAGATTTTTTCCATCGTGGAGCGATGAGCAGGAGTGCAAGCCTGGCCAAGAGGCATTTAAGTTCTGCTCGTCCAATTCTTAGTGCAGAGAACTCTGGAAGAACCAGCACTAAGTTGACGGTTTGATTGCAAAGATACTTTATTTGCTTTGCTAATAAAAATGCCGGGGAATGACTTTGCATTGGGAGCGAGTGCGACTTTCCCTGGCAGTCCCAGCCTCGGCCACAACGCCCACAACGAAAGCTGGATGCCCGAAGAATCAATTAGCATTAAATCAAATTTTTAATAGCCCAGCTTGGACAACGCTAGACAACGCCCCAAAAACCCAAGTGGGTTCTTGGGCTTCCCGTTCGAGGCGTGGCCGCTGTGATGGCATTTCGAGATCCGAGATGAGGGACTGGCCATTTAATAGAAATCTTCGCCGAAGGGCCTGCGGAATTTACAATCGGTCGGCCCAAGCTTGGCTATGTTTATGTTTATGAGCCGATCGAAGAAAGATGAAAGAAGCTTATGCCACAAACAGAAATACAAAAAAAGAGAGAGGTGAGAGAAATATTTGGTAGGGATTAGATTTTTGTTTGTTCAGATATCTTTGAAGGCTTACATCGAAAACAATAGACAACGCTGTGCTCTCACGAACCAAAGAAATTTGAATGGTTCACTCTTAAATGCTACCATTCATTAGGATTTCGTTGGAGAAATAATCAAAATAAAAAACCTATAAATTGTAATCCTTAATTTATAGGTATTTTGCTTCAAAGCTGCCTGTCGTGAATCTTCAGAAGTGATGATTATTATGACTTCTGTGGGAGTTTGATCACAGCAATTATATATTTATTGTTTTTATTTTTTAACATGTGTAACTAATGAGATCGTAGGGACAAGAGAGAAAATAAAGTGACCGTGCCTAGCTTAAAGCCTTAACGCCAGAACAGCTGTTAGGCTTTCACCGTCAGACCCACAGGGTGGTCCCCACACTTCTGTTCAAATGTCTTTAAAATTCGCTTTACTACGTAACTTGACTATTAAAAACAATTACATAAATTGGTTTACGGTGAAAACACGACGAATTGTCGCCTTTGCCTTTGCAGCAAACCATAAAATGTTATTATTGCATAATCGGGGCTTCTTCCTCCGCCTCCGTCGCCACCTCCAAGGCAGACATGTCGTATGCGTAATGTCTTGGTACGCGTGCTAAATATTGAAATCGAAACGGAAAATTGTCGTATTTCATAAGCAATTATATGCGGCAGGCGGATTTAATGTCGGTTTCTGCCTTTGGCCACGTTGTGAAACAGCCGAAAAGTGCAGCGAAATAGAAAGTGATTTTCTGCCGGCAATTTGGAGGCGCTGAAATTGCCAATTTGAATGGAGCTGGAGTTGGCGCGAAGTAGGAGCCGGAGTGGGGGAGCTGAATAGGAACTGCCGCCTGTGTGGGTTGGGCCGAGGCCGAGACGGGGCACAAGTCGTGCGTCCTCGCTGAAGTAGCGTTTAAATTAATGTGGGCAAGCACTGGAACTAATGACGATGTCTCCATGTTGTTGTCATATTGGGGGCATTCAACCCAGCTTGTCTCGGGATCGGGGATTGGGGGTCCGGCAATTGAAAGATTTTACTTTCGTTGCGACCGGCCGTGAAAGTGCAGCATGCTGCATGGCCCGCTCCAAAATGCAATTCAATTTTTGTGTCTCAAATTGCGTTACACATCCAGTTGGTGTGTCCATGTCTGGCGATTTCACAGCCGCCGGCTCACTTTTACCACCAAAAACCCAATCAAAATCCCAATTCCAATCCCAGACTCGCCTTGGAATCAATAAAAAACTGGAAAACTAACAATTCATCGCAAGGAAAGTGAAAACTGTGTCGCCGCCTTTTGTTTTGGCTTGCTTTTGGCCCAAAAGGAAGCGTTAATTATATCAAAATTGCCGCAAATAGTTGGCCCGTAGAAAGTGAAACAAATATTGTGTGTTTCAATCCGTGCTGAGCCAGTTAAGCGACAGGTGAAAGTAAAATCTGTGCCAAACTTAATCAAAAGCCACAACGAGACCCACAGAAAGGCACCAGCAATTGGGTTAAGCTCAATAACTAAACGTGTTTGGCTGAACGAGTGTGAATTATGGCTGTGGCTCGAACCTTAAACTGGTTCTGGCCTGCCTCCATAAAGCCCAAATGATGACATGCACTTGACAGCCAGAAAGAATGGGAGAAGAGTCGAATTCGAAGTCATAGAAAGCTCAACGGAAAAGTGGCAGGCAAATAAATCTCTTCGGAAAGGTGTTAAAAAGTGGCTGTGTTTGATCGGTTCTGCTTGGTTGCCTCGATGATATCGGCTGTGATCTAAGATCTACGATCGATCTCAGTGGGTTATTACAGCTTGCTCTGAGATAAGGAGTGCCCACTTGAGATCTTTCTGTTCGACATGAGGCGGTTCAAGTGGAGCTTGTCCCCATTCGATTGCCATCTGCATTCCACATGTCTACAATCTATATTTAAGTTGCCTATAGTTATCTCTTCTCATTTATTCGCCATATCCGAGGAAAATGATGAAAATGAGCCGCGGCAACAGACGCCACGGCCTGGCATCTTTTCAACGCTTGACGTAGCAATTTGTGAAATTCTTCCTAGGCTGCCAAGCGAGTGCAGATCTGGCCGAGGAGGCCTTGTATCTGCGTATCCATATCTACACATCTGCGGGCTGCCATATACATCAGAGTGTGCCTGTGCCCGGGGTAATAAGTAATAAGCCTTCGCCATTGTGACAGATGTGCAAGGCATCAGCTGTATCCACATACCGAGCTCCGAACCCACAATTTCGAAGGCAAGCACACACAACACACAATTATATGCAAAGAGAGTGAAAAGAATACGAAAGGCCGGGCCGAAAGACAAAGCTCGCGACGCAGACTTGACATCGAAAACAAATGATGCCTGGCAAAGGCTGCGACAGAGATTGAAACTGATCCGAGCCGACTTGGGCTGGGCTTTGTTTCTTCTCTTCCAAATGCAAATGAAACGCGTTGACAATGACGGAGTGGCAGCGGAAAAGGGAATGGGAAGAGAAGTGGCAGGGGCAGGTGCATGGGGCAAGTGAAAAGTGAAACCACCGATGTGAAGATTCTTTCATTGCGATGATGGATGCAAGGGAAACCGAAGCTCGGAATTCAGGGCTATTTTCATTGAAATCTTTCCCTTTCTTCTCGTTTCAATACGGTGGAAAATTTGATGTCAAGTGGAACTCAGGGAACAACTGATATTCTGTTAGATTTGATTGAATTATTGCGCAGAGGTTTAAGAGAGTATTAAGTATATATTAACATATGTACATATATATATCTAATTATTAATCAACATCACCAGACAAGATAATAGGTGTTTGCTATTCGTTTAATTAAAAAGATCCCCGGTTAACATCAAATATTGCCTTGTTCGTTTATCTTTTCAAAGGACTTAATCTTAGAGATCGGACAGTTGCAGAAAAAACACATTTCTTCTAAGTATTCCTAATGAGAATCACCAAGCGAATCAGTCTGTCTGTTGGTCTTCACTCTTTTTAGAGATGAAAATAATGTAGACTCTTTATATTTGAATTGTTGTTCTTTGTTTTGCGCCAATTATATCGATTTATTATCGATATATCTTGATTATATTTGTATAATAAACTCTTCACTATTCAGTTACATTTAGTGATAGTTGAAAACTATAATATGATGTTTCCACTGTGCTCCTACAAAATGGGACGTCAAAGCCTATTTCTACTTCACACAATTTAAAGCAATTATTCTATTTATATGTATAACATATGTTAGAGCCTCGTATTTCTTTATTTTTAATACGTGAAAATTAAAACAATTAAACGTAGTAACAGGAGAGAATAATATTCTAATCTTTCTTTTGCAGCCGGGCAGCACGAAAGCATATCGCAGATCTCGCCCAAGTCGAGCAGCCACCAGAGTCCGGCTCGCCTGAGCATCGAGAGCACCATGGCGGACTCAGTCAACGGCCTGGCCGAGAGCCACTCTGCGCCCCGCAAGATCAACGAGAACGAGAACGAGACGCGAGCGGAGCGCGTGGAGCGTTCGGCGTCGCCCATTCTGCACGAACGCAAGGCTGCCGGACCCAACGACGTCCATTTTCCGGAGGAGCTCGAGAAGGACGTGTCCGCCGGGCGGTACTTCCACTACAACATCAAGCCCACAGGCACGTACGACAACCAAGAGGAGCAGCCGGAGCGGACGCACCAGCGGATCAGGGCCGGAAAGACGCTGACGGCTGGAAGCAGCACCAGCGGTACGAGCAGCGCTAGCCCCTCGGATCAGTCTTTTTTAGGGCGGGGGGACCTGCGACCGCTAGCGTCGGGGTCCCCGATCCGGCCGAGTCCGAGCAGTACTGCCACCTCAGCGACGGCCAGTGCCACCCAGGCGCCGCATAGTGCTCACAGTCCGCGCCAGAACGGCAACCCCGACATCCAGGACATCATCACGGGCATCGTCAAGCTGCTGAACGGAAACGTCAATGTCCACGCCAACACGCAGGGTGTGAGGCGTCCGTCGGCCAGCAGGATCAACAACAGGGGTCCGCCGAGGATCTCCGAGGCCCAGAACCTGCCCATCGACTACGAGGCCCAGAAGCCCGGCACCTCCATGCGTCCGCCGCCCATACCCCTTCGACCGTCCGGAACGACCCTTCATCACGGGAGTGCCCATTCCGGAGCAGATTGTGCCTGTGCGTCCGGGCTTCGTGAGCAATCGTCCGCCCTGGTACCGGAACAAGCCGCGTCCACCTATCGCCACCAGTGTGGGCGGCAATCGGAGACCTTTGCCGCAGTACAAGCCCCTGCCGGCTCCCCAAGTGCAGCCCTCAGCAGCAGCTCAACCACCAGAGCAGCCGGATAGGGACCAGAACCATCATGAGCAGCAGCAGCAACCAGTAGCAGCCGGAGAGGAGGCTGTTCTGCCCACGGACACCACCTACGACTCGGAGTTCTCGAACGAGGATGCCAATGCCCAGTACATCGAGGTGTCGGACCAGGACACAGACGCCACCGGAGGAGGAGAGGTCGAGGATGAGCTGCAGCCACCGCCCGCTCCAGCGTCCACGACCAGTAACCCGCCCACACCCCCGACCATTCCTCCCAAGAAGAAGCACAAGCCAAAGCCGGGAAGCGAGAAGAAGAAGCCGCAGGAGGATCAGTCCCCGGACCAGGGCTACACAACCATCATAGAGACCAGCTCGGTGGTGCACACGGTGATGGGAATGTCCTCCACCTACGTGCCGATGCCCATGGACAGCTCCGAGATCCCCGATCTGGATCCCTCCACCGAGGAGGTAATTTTCATGACGGCCAGCCGAACGCCCGGCCTGGAAACCAGTGCCACCTCGACGCTCATCCTTCCTTCGTCTTCCACTGTGTCATCGGCCATTCAACCCACGTCCTCCGAAGAACCCACCACTACCACCACCACTACCACTACTAGCTCCACCTCAACCACCACAACCACAACCACCACAAACACCCCGCCATCAACTACGAGTTCCACTGAAAGTGCGCCACCTAACAACTCCAATGCCAATCCCAATGCCACTCCGCCCGCCCCCTACCAACCCCGTCCCGGGATCGTCCTCGATGACCCCGAGTTCAAGCCCGGCGGCCGGCCTCGCCCAGTGAACCAGCGACCACAGGCCCAGCCACTTCCCGCGGTCCAGCCCACCCGCCAGCACCTGCCGCCGGGATACGGAGAGATATTCGACGTGACCCTGTCCGCCATCCAGGGACCGGGACCCAAGGGCAGTGGATCCCAGCAGACGATCAACATCAAGCCGTACGGGTCTTATGCAGCGGGCGGAGGGCAGGGCGACATCATAGTGTCGGCATCAGGTGACGACGGCTTCGTCTCGATCGACGGCAAGCGCACTTACATCAATCTCTTTGGTGACCCCACAGATCCCCCAGCTGGGGCCACGACACCGGCCACTCGTCTGCCCCAGCTGCCAGGCGCTGGATCCTCTCTGGCGGGTTCGATTAGTGGTGGCAGTGGTGGATCCTCTAGCTCCCCTGCTGTCCCGGCCAACGCCGTCACCCAGAGCAGTGGTGGCTACGTAGTGCCCGAGACGGAGGTAGTGGATCTTCAGGGCCACAGCAAGCCGGCGGGACAGCCAGGACAGCCGGCAGGATCATCGACGACCCATGCAGGACCCACCCGGCCCCACTACCGCCAGCGACCGACGCAGCCGCCCGTGCGGATTGACACCTGCATTGTGGGCGATGACTCCACCTGTGACCAGGCGCAGCACGAGCGATGCAAGACGGACAGCGGCGTGTCCAGCTGCCACTGCAGGCCAGGTAAGTTTTCGGGGGCAATTCCAAAGGAAGGAAATAATATCCCTAAATGAAAAATCTCCTGTGGTTCAGGCTACTCCCGTCGCAAGCATCGGGAGCCATGTCGTCGGGTCATCTCGTTCCATCTGGGCATGCGCGTGGATCGCATCTACGAGCACCGCATAGTGTGGGACACAAAGCTGATGGACAGGCACAGCGAACCCTTTGGCCAGCTGAGCTATGAATCAATTCGAGCGGTAAGTGATCTAGATCTCGAGCATAATATAATATAGAACTAGGACTAGAACAGTGGTGCCAAGCCATCCATTGAAATGTTCGAACTCCACTTGTGTGAGTAAGAAACATACCTACCCCGCAGTGCCAGTCATCAACAAGTCATCAAAAAAACTTCGATGTTGTTGATGAATCATCGATGAAAATCCATATAAATTATTCATGAAATTAACATTAACATTCATCGATGACTAATCAAATTTTCAACGACAAAAACTAGTATTTTTCATCAAAAGCTTATTTTAAAAATTCATCGACATTTCATCGATGATTCATCAACAATTTCAATAATAGTTCATCAACTTTTCATGATAATTCATCAACATTTCATTGATGATTCATCAACGAAAAACTGAATTTTTCCATTAACATTATAGGCCAAAAATTCATCAGCATTTCATCGATCTGTCATCAACATAATTGTGACAGTTCGATAAGTATCTAATGACAAATTGATGAGAAGTCAATAAAAGGTTGATGACAAACCTTAGTTTTTGTTGATGACAGCCTAGGAGCATAGGCCCATGAAAATTTCATTAGTGATTCGTATAAAAATTCATCGATGGTTCATCAACAAAACCGAAGGTTTATTAATGACCTTCTTATGAATTACTGATGACTGAAACTTATTTGCATACCGCATTCATTACTTTACATTCTGTGCATACTGCGCGAGTGCCAGCAGAGACCTGTCAGAGAAGTTTGCTGACCTGCGAGTCAGGACTGTGGGCACCACTGGACTAGAGTTTCTGCAGCAACGGAGAAATTACAGCTTGCGGTGTACTAAAGTGTTCTAAAGTGTTCTGGCGGAAAACTGAATGGTTAAGTTGTTAAGGCAAAGATATTAATTTGTGTATATTAATAAATACAAATGTATTCTAGTAAATACGAGAACCGATCCTTGTGGTCTATTTTTGATTTTATCAATAATAAGCTCCTTTATTTTAATATAGGGTGTGTTATCCAACCCCTAACTCTATTTCTAATCTTGGTTCAGGAGTGGTTAATTCAGGTCTTATTTATTTCTTTCAGTTGGACTCTGCCATGTCGATGACCCCCTACTCGGACGAGTTTATGGAGGCCAAGGTGAACAACATCTACAGGGGTGATCCCAATCTCGGCGGCAGCGGGGTCTTTGTAAATATGACAATCAAGGTAAGGAGTCTTTGATAGATTTAATCCATTAGACTTGTCACTATGAGTCCCACTAATTCGCTTGATCCACTTTAGCTGGACGAGAGCGTGGAAACCCTGCGACCCAACCTGCGCAGCGATGTGCAGAAGCACCTCCTGGGCGTTCTCCATAGGCGAAATAACAACATCGGTAACTCAGTGCTGTATGTGAGCTCGCCGGAGGGCGCGGTGTCTGCGCTCCAGGACTTGGATGAGTGCCAATCGCCGGAGCTCAACGACTGCCATCCCGGGGCCAGCTGCAGCAACACGTGGGGCAGCTTCCGGTGCGCTTGCGAGGCGGGACTGCGCGATCCCTGGGCAGATCAGCCGGCAAGGGCGGGACGCGAGTGCCAGGCGTGTGCGGACTCTGTGTGCAACAACCACGGCACCTGCAGCTATGGAGACGACGGCGGACAGGTGTGCTCCTGCGACTCCAGCCACTACGGCGCCCAGTGCGAGATTGACGGCGAGGTGCTGGGGGTGGCCATTGGCGCCTCCGTGGCGGCCATTATCATTATTGTTCTGACTTTGGTATGCCTGATCATGTGGTCCCGGCGCTGGCAGCGCGAGCAGAAGAACGCCATGGGATCGCCGGTGTTCGGATACATGAACACGGCTCCGCTCAAGTCCGCCGGACTGCCCCAGGCCGGCTACCAGGTGACGCTGGAGGACCGCATGCGCTGGGCACAAATAGCCGACGTCATGGCACAGACGAAT